>JXCR01033278.1:0-22580 GCA_002079205.1 Phalaenopsis hybrid cultivar | reverse complement strand
GGTTATGTGTACTTGTACAATGGATAAGGCCGGATTTTGGAGGGGTGCATAAGCAACTTTTGGGAAAACTCATCCACATCTTTAAAGAGAAGATTTTTGCCAAAAATAGAGGAGTCCTAGAGGTTAGATAAGTTCCGTTAATGTATGGAGAGCTTTTTAAAGTGTGTAACTGTGAGGAATTCTTCGAGAAATTGTAAGAGTGGAGGGAAAGTGAGAGATTTCTTTATCCTTGCTGCTTCGAAGAGGAATTCCATGTGTTGTAAAGAGGAAGAGATTCAGAGGAACTTCGAGGAGTTTTCTTGGGGAGAAATTAGAGATAAGTTTATTTAGATTGTAAGAGTGGAGGGAAAGTGAGAGATTTCTTCCTCCTTGCTACTTCCAAGAGGAATTTTGTGTGTTTTAAAGAAATGAGATTCAGAGGAACTTCAAGGAGTGTTCTTGGGGAGAAATTTAGAGATAAGTTATTTACTTATTATAGTTTGTATGACTTTGAATTTATATGTGAATTTCGAGTTTTGTTGTGCTTTTNCAGATAGCCCTACAAAATAAACATAAAAACAACATTCCTTTAAAGTGTAATCTCATTCAAAAATATGCAAGACGTGTAAAAGAGATTAAGCATCGAAAGACTTGTCGAAAGGTGACAGTGCAAATATTCATTTCTTGCTCGTTTTTGCTCTAAATTGCACCATTTTTGTTTCTTTTTGCTCCAATGACCATAGTTCATCATACCTGCAGTAAAACATCAAAAATATCATTCTCATCTTTTTGCTCCAATGACCCTAATTCATCATTCCTGCAATAAAACATCAAAAATACCTTTTTTAAGAGTGAAATATCATCAAAATCAGTGTAAAATAGGTATGAAAATCTCAACATATTTTCCTTTGGTCATCTAGATGAAGATCTTAAGGTTTTAGTGTAAACGACTTACATGTTATGTCACTTGGGAACGATAATGGAGAGTTGTCTGATCGCACGTTTATTTCATTATCGAAAGAGATCAAGCCATAACAACTCTTGGTGCGAAAAGGCGGGTCACATGGCAGTTGAGGTGGATGACGACATCGAAAAACAAAGCGCCGCGTGTGAGTTCAGAGCCGTCGTATGTTGAGGTGGCGCGATGTGGATAAGTAGAAAAATATAAATTTTCTGAATTATTTTAAATGCCTAAACTTCAAAAATTCTTATATTTCTCTAGAAAAATCATAAAAATAAAAAAAATACCTTCTTGATCAGTGAACAAAGGAGAATAATGTGGTCTAAAAATAAAAACTATCTTCTTATTCCTTGATTTCTAATGAATTAAATAATGTTTGGAGTATTTTAATTCATTATAATAAAAAATTGCTCACCATGACTTGAAATATTGAGAGTTTATTCCTCATCACAGAGGGATTGTTCTATGATTTTTTCAAGGTCAGAGGGCATCTCTATGCTTCTAGCCCTAATTTTAAAGCTATGGTGACTATTTTGGCTTATTTTAATTACATTAATCAAAAAATCATTTGGAAAGTTATGAGAATAATTTTAGTAAATTTTCTGTGGTCAGAAAAGTATAGGAAAAATATTATGATGTTTGAATTATATTGTAAATTTTTATATTTAATTAAATGTAAATATCTTGTATTAATTTTTGTAAATTAAATACTTATAAAAAATTTAAAAAATTAATCCCAAATTGTTCATAAAAATCATGTTTATCCACCGTTAAAATTTGAAAATTATTTGATTAAGATCAAATATTAAAGTTGATTTTCTAAGGAATCTTAATTTTTGTACAAAAATAATTATAATAAATCAAATACACTTGAGAAAATTATGAAAAGTGGTTCCTGAGTTCCTTGTGATCAGTGGCACTTGGAAAAAACAAATTTTTTTTTTAAAATACTTAATTTTTTAGCCTTATTTTGAATTTAAAAATAATTAAAAATCCAAAAAAATATCAAAATATTTCAAAATATGTCTAATTGTTCTCTGATCACTTGAGACTCATTAAAATATTTTTTCTAATTTTCCTAGATTAAAAATAACTTTTAAAACCTTAAAAAATGAATTTTCCTTATTTTTTCCATTAAAAATAATTATTTTGAATAAATTTAAAATTATTAAAATACAAAATTTGATTCTCTGTGTTTTCTGAACTCAGAGAAGTCTAGTAAAAATAAAAAAATAATTTTTGTAATTAAAACATTACTTTCTATTTAATAAAATTATTGAAACTTGTTAATAATTAAATAAAAATACTAATAATTTAATTCAAAAAAATCATAAAATTTTGCCTAAGTATTTCTCTGACCTAGGGAAATCTCTAATAATTTTCTCATAAATAAAGAAAATTTATTTTGGAAAGTCAAACAAATCAATATCTAAAAAAATCATATTTTCCGAGTTTAAATAAATATTAAAATTAAATTAAATTTTGAGAAGTCCACATGTTCTCCTCCAATATTGTAATTATCTCATGGATATGACACTCTAAACCCTCAATGTCATTTGAGTTGTGTTTAATGAGCTATGAGGTGAAGTGCCCCAAGGGCATAGTGGTAATTTTAGACTTTGGTGCCTCAATCAAAGTTTAGGATTAACGAAGGGAAAATATGTAATTTTGATCTTAATAAACATGTTTGGATGATTGAAATACAATGACATTAAAAGATAGAAACTCACTCATCACTCTTGCACAACATCAACAAAATCATTACTCTCCTAATCTTCATAACTTGGAAGTCAACTAAGATCAAACGATTCTTAAGTGATGAGCTTAAGATAGAAAAGATGATAATTTGTTTTTCTTAAGCCCAAAGTTGAGGATGATGTGATCATTCAATAATAATACATTTCACTGAAATCAAAATTCCGATAATCACCTTTTCACTTATTATGATTGTTAAAGAGTTATAAGTGATTTAGGCTCAATGTCTAAACTCAAATAATTGGATTTAGAAGATAACATGATTGGTGATTAACATCTTTAAACACTACAAACCTAACCTTAATTGCGGCTTCACAAGCTTGAGTAACCTAAACTTGCCTTAGGGGAACCCACTCACATAACTCTTAAATGAAACATCAATTGATTAATCGAGTATCCTATCCTTGGGGTTCACTGAGCAACGAGAAAGTCACACTTCAACCTTGGATGACTAATGAAACAATATGATAAGTTCAGAATGAACTCGGAATGTTGCAAGAGATCTTCAAAGTGGTCAAGGGTCATGCCTCGAGCACTTTGAAATCTATTGGGCTTTTTGAAGAGAAAATTGGACTTGTTATATTTTGTTCTAAAATCATCCACTAAGATCTTCTGAGATTCAATAAAATTATAACTTGGGGTTTGGTAGCTAAACCTTCATCTACTCCTATAATTTGAATTCCCTACAAAATTATATACATTCTTTGCAAATACTAACCATTCAGGTGAAGGAAAGAGAAGAATCGATAAGTACACTTTTAAATTAAATCATTTACCTTTATATACTTCTTGTTTCAAATTTGCATGTTAAACAATGAAGTCACCCTGTATGAAAACCAAAATTGTTGAGATAACCACAAAACCAAAACCAAAACCAAAACTAAAATCAACTGAGATAAAATTTACCGCAACAACATTCAAAATATAAGACAACTCAAAATTTAATCACAAACATCACAAAACAACAATTGCAACTAGATTAAGTAGTCTCTATCGGATGATTGGGAATCCCTCAGAGGAAGTAACCTACGGTTGCTAACGAGACTTCCCATAGTCTAAATGAAAGTATGGAACTCATTAAGATGATTTTAGTAAATTCATTTGAACTAAGTGAATTCGAAAGAAAATAGACTTCCCGTGGTAGGTATGTAAAAACAACATAAGTAAAAGGACAGTAAAAGAAGTAGTAAAAGAAGTAGAGGAAAACGTAACAAAACACAAAATCACATACCTGGGCTTTTACTGTTAATGCAAAAATGTTAGTACAATAAACATGATATGGTAACATGCATGAAATTTGAGTAAATGCAAGAAATTTAAGCAAATCGCAAGACAATTTGACACGATAAAAACTTAAGTGAATCGTAAGAAAATATGAATCGAATAAAACAAAACTCATCGTCACATATAGAAGATCAGAGTTAAGTGTAAGAGTTTGGTAAATGTGGGGGCTCAGAGCTGAGTTGTACGCTGTATAATCTCAACCTTGGATATAAACTACCAACCAAGCAATCTAAGGAGAGCAATTTATGGCTTCAATCAAAGTGATTAACAAGTGGACCATTAGAGAATTTCATCGAAAAAATACTTTAATTTTTTTCATGCATGTATATCAATCAAAAGTAGTTTTGTCATAAGGAAAAGATATTTTTGTTATGTTGTACACACACACACACACACACATATATATATATGTAAAATTTTTGGCAAAATTGGATAGTCCACTAGTTAATCACCCTTATCAGACTAGAATTATTAGCAACCAAAGAGAACAAAGAGGCAACTTCTTACCAAACGTTATGGAATAATATCATCAGCCATTTCTCCTCTTCGAAGGGCGTTGAGGTAGGAGATACTATAATATCCCACCCTCAACACACATAAGCATTAGAGTAGGAGATATTATAATATCCCGCCCTCAGCACACCAAAGTATTATTGTCATCTCCATCACTATCCATACCTTCTACTTACAGAAGCCCAATGATTTGTATGTGGCATTAAAAATATTCTCAAGTGCTCACAAGGGTTTATACACTTTATCCAAGGTCCATACCTTTGAGCATTGGGTTTTATTGTAGATTCTCAAGTGCTCACAAGGGTTTATACACTTTATCCAAGGTCCATACCTTTGAGCATTTGGTTTTATTGTAGGATAAGTAGTGACCGGGTTTTCATCAGTGATTTAAGTTATAAGGGTCATGAATCATATCTTGGTGAGTCCCTAAGGTTTTGATAATGATTTTCTTCAATCAATTATAATAGTTTCAAATTTCCTACAAAATATCCAAAATGTTGCAACGGTGTTCGGGGAGTGACACTAAGCAACTTTGGAATTTTTTGGATCATTTCGAGTTCACTTGATCTTATTATATTATTGAATTGATCAACCTTGATTAAATTAAAGTTTCATTGCAATGTTTCATATTGCACTTAGTTTTCATGTTCAATTAACCCATGAGCAGGGCAGATAGTCACTTCTTTCGTTATGTTTTTGGTTTGCATGGGTAGTCACCCCTAGAGGTAGACTTAACCACTTAAGGAAACTTTATTCTTTCTTATAAATTGAACTTGAGCTTGTAGTACTTTAAAAATTTTTATGATAAGTAATGTTCTTTTTTTTTTTTCTGATCCCTTTAAATAGTTTTAAATTAATCCTTGCTCGCCATCAAGATCTTAGATCCTTTAAAGTTAAATTTATAATTTTGAACAAGTTTTATGAAATGTGTTTGATTCTCATTGAAAGATTGCATCATGTTTAACCACTGGTTTGAGGCTTCAAATCAATTAATTATTGACCTCCTAACTTGTGCCCCTTCACACATGAATCTTCCAAACTTAATTATCTTCCAATCCTCAACAATTTGAATAATTACAATTATACCATTTGGTAGAAAATCATGTGATATGGTTTCTACCTTTTTACCCTTGTGTTTCAAATATCTTGGAGGATTAATTATCGTAAATATTGCCCTTTTATCCTGTGGTTTCACCTAAATTTTTAATTAGAGTATAAAATTCTAAAATTACAATTTTACCTGTAGGGTTTCCTACGTCATAACTCTTTTAGTTCTACTCAAATGACCATGAAACTTTTTTTGACCCATTACTCAAGAGTTAATTGAAGTATCAGCGGAGAATTTAGTTTTTTTACTGATTTTTATTTATTTATTAGAATAATTTTGGCCCATAATTATGAATTTTCAATGTTAATTGATTTGATTAATCAAAATTTGATTAATCAAAATTTGATTTCTGCTCTTAGAAAAATTTAAGTATGTTCCTACAAGTTAGAAGACCACTTAAAATAACTTTTACAAATTTTTTAATTATATTTTAATTTTTAATAATTTTAAATTAATTTTAATGAATAAATAATTAGAAAATAAGTTTTTATCTTTAAAATTAACTTTTTTATTTTTCATTAGTCTCTCTAAGTTTAGAGAACTTGAAAAACATTATTTTATATTTTTCTGATTTTTTATTCTACTTTTTATAATTATTTTAATCAAAAATATAAAAAAATACATTTTTATAACTTAAAAATTTGTAAAAGCATATTCAAGTTGTTTTCCTTAACCAAGGAGTAATTTGTGACCTTTTGAAATATTTTAAATATTTCAAAATTTTAAATATTTTTAAATATTTTTAATTATTTTTAAAATTAAAAAATAGTTAAAAATGAACTTATTATTTTGATTTTAAATTTTTTTTTGGTGTCTCTGATCTCTAAGAACACCCAAAACTTGATTTTGTAATTTTCTAATTTTTATTATGTCTTTTTATAATTATTTTTAGCAAAAATTATTATTTTCTTAAAATACACTTTTATATTTAAAATAAGTTTTCTAACTTTGGAATTTTTATGGAAGCATCCTAAGGCTATTTTCTTTAATTACATATATTTTTATTAATTTCTCTTATTTTTTTAAAATACATGATAGCACATTTTTATTTTAAATCCCACTTTTTATTTTTTTTCCTAAGGTCCTCTCACGACAGCGAACACAACAAGTTTGGTTTCATATTTTTCTGGATTTTATTTTTTTTTTATATAAATTTTAAATTAAAATAAAGATAATTAACCTAAGTAATTATGGTTTTTTAGGGTTAGAGATGTTCTCTGACCTTGGAAAAAATCAAAAAAGCGACCTAAACACATGAAGAATAAGCTCTCAAAATTTCATGCAATAATCACTAATATTTAATTTTAAGAATTAAAATACTCTATTGGGTATTTAATTAATTAAAAATTAAATATATTTGTTTTTTAATTCCCTCCTATTTTTTTAAGTTTAGTGGTATTGTTATTTTATTTTTATGGTTTTCCTACACCAAAATATGATTTTTAGAAATTATATATGATTTTTTGCATTTATTTAATTTGAAAAAATCTGATTTATCTACTTATCCACGTGACACCAGCTTAAGACTTAAATTTTAATGTCACACACACAACTCATAAAGTTTAAATGGTGTGTATGTAGATAATAATATTTTTTTTATAATACATGTAAAGATGATTTATTTTTTAATTTTTGATGTGATTAGTAAAGTTATTATTCTTTGTCANAGGTTGTGAAAATGTAAATATATGAGAAAAGGTGGTAAGCATGTAATTGCATGGCATGTGTATAAAATAAAGGGAGAGGTGGCATGTGTGTATCAAGAGGAGTTTTAGGTGTTCACGGGTATAAAACCAAGTAAGGGATGATGGAGAGAGAGGGGAGTTCACGGCTTTGGGTTGGCTGCTTGTGGAGGAGTGNAAAAATTATTTTATATTTTTGTGATTTTTTATTCTACTTTTTATAATTATTTTAATAAAAAATATAGAAAAATACACTTAACTAGTTAAAATACATTTTTATAACTTAAAAATTTGTAAAATCATATTGAAGTTGTTTTATTTAACCAAGGAGTAATTTGTGACCTGTTGAAATATTTTATTTTTTTGTTATTTTTAATTATTTTTTTAATTAAAAAATAGTTAAAAATGAACTTATTCTTTGTCCTTTTTTTTGTTTTTTATTGTACATGTGAATACCAATGCTTAGGTTTATGTGGAAATATCAAGGTTCTAATTGTGATGTGTGAAAATTTCATAGCCTTTTGTGGGATATGTGTAAATATCAAAGCTTTGAGTGGCATGCACGTAAATATTCAAAGTTTAGATGTTAAACATGTAAATATCAAAGTATTGAGTAGTATGTATGTAAACACCTATGTTTTAACTCTTTGCATGTAGATAATCAAAGTTTGAGTAGTTCACATGTAATCAACGGTGTAAACGAACCGAACACGAACCAACAGAGCTTATGTTCGTGTTTGGTTCGTTTGAAATTTAGTTTGTTTGAAATAAGCTCGTGTTCAAAATTGTTCGTGAAATCACTGTTCGTGTTCGTTTCTTAACGACCGAGCCGAACACGAGTTGNAATAATAATAATAATATATTAATATATAATATTAGTAATATACTAATATAGATGTTATATATTTATACAATATAAGTTATATAATTAATATAATATATAATTTATATATGTTAATATTAGGGATGTCAAACTGGTTCGTCGTTCGCGAACAACTCGTGTTTGGCTTATTCGTTAAGAAACAAACACGAACAGTGACTTCACAAATAATTTCGAACATGAGTTTATTTTAAACAAACTAAATTTTAAACGAATCAAACACGAACACAAGCTCTATTTATTCATGTCCGGATCGTTTACATCTCTACATGCCATTGCCACTTCATTTTATAGATGATCACGGATATCATAAATTGACATCATGGCGACTGTTTTTAGATGGTCACGGATATCATACATTGACGTGATTTCATTGTTTTTGGACGGATCGCTGAATTTTTAGGGAAGGCTTCCAACTTCTCTCTCTTTCTCAATAATGAACGATAAGTTATAGTATATGACCTTAGAGAGAGAATCTTCAAATCAATGGTCCATCAATTGATCCGTGAAAACATAAAATAGAGCATCCAATTGGCGATAAATATGGACAGCAATAACAATTAGGTATAGTATGAGTGTGTCAAGCAAGATGCTTACAATTTGGGCTGTCAACTTGGCTCATTGTTTCCAAACAACTTAATGCTCGTGAATAGTTTGTGATCGGCTCGTTCGTTAAGCTTGACGAACTGAACATGAATAAAATTTTAAGCTCAAAGTATAAACAAGCCGAACACGAATAAATATTTGTTCGCTCTTGTTCAACTCGAATTGGTTCAAAAAGTAATAAATAAATAAATAACACAACTGTTGCAACTCCTCAAAAAATACCGCAGCAACCCCAAAATAGCACCATGGTTCTACACCAATAATACCACAATACTACCTCAATACTACCACAATAACACAACAACAACAACAACTCCTCCAAAAACGCTGCCACAACCCCCCAACAACAACACAACTCTGCCCCAATAACACTATAATACTACCCCAACACTATCACAATAACACTTACAACACCGTCACAACTTCTCCAATAACCGTCGCAACCCCGCAATAACACCACGGTTCCACGTTAATAACATCACAATATTACCATAATACTACCACAATAACACTGCCGCCGCAACTCCTACAATCACACAGTCACAACTCACAACAACACGACAATACTACTCCAATACTACCACAATAACACCACAGTTCCGCGCCAATAACACCACAATGCAACTCTAATGCTACAAGAATAACTCGAGTCAATTTCGAGTCGAACACGAACAATAATATGTTATTCGAGTCGAACACGAACACACTNATATATTATTATTATTAGTTTATTATATATTATAATTTATAAAATTTAATTTTTTAAAATATCATAAATTTTGTTATATATAATTATTTTAAATTATTTTATATTTCGAACAGTAATGACTCGAACACGAACGAACACATCACTGTTTGTGTTTGGTCCGTTTAACTAACCGAACGAAAAAAATTTGTTCACGTTCGTCTCATTTACTTATCCAACGAATCTAACACGAACTTATTGACGAACCGAACACGAACTGTTCGCGAACAACGAGCTTTTTTGACAATCCTACATGTAATGTTCGATAGTTTAGTGTTAAACATGTAAATAAATAAAGGTTAAGTGTTTCGCATGAAAGTACATAATACTTGGTTGATGTGCACGTAAATACATAACATTTAGGAGGTGTGCATGTAAACATATAGGAAATATGTGGCATGCATGTAAATTTCCTTTTTTCCTAAGGCGTTAGATATGTAAATACATGAGAATTGGGTGGCATGCATGAAATTATCCATGTTTAGATTTTCGATATGGAAATAGGTAATAGTTAAGTGGTATGCATGTAAATATGAGAGGTACAAGGCATAAATGAGAACTAAAGTGGAATGTACGACTCATGTGGATATGAAACTTTGTTAAATGTGTAAATAGATAAAAATTAAGTGGCATGCGTGTAACTACAAAAGTGTAGGAATTAGACATGGAAGTACATAAGAATTAAATGGTATAAATGTAATTTTTCGTTTTTTTTTTGAAACAAGCCTAGGGGTTGGGCGTGTGAAGACATAAGAATAAGGTTGTGAAAATGTAAATATATGAGAAAAGGTGGTAAGCATGTAATTGCATGGCATGTGTATAAAATAAAGAGAGAGGTGGCATGTGTGTATCAAAGAGGAGTTTTAGGTGTTCACGGGTATAAAACCAAGTATATATATATATACATATATAAGTGCTTGATATATATTTTTATTTTATTATATTTTATATTTATTTTGGCATTTAATGGTCATGTGAATTTTGACTTGATTTAGAGGGATGTGGACTCAACTTATTTTTGGATAGCTTTTGGTCTTTGCATTGTGTCATGAAGATTTGGTTGACTTGGGTTTGTTTTGTGTTTGTCATGGGGCTTTGGGTGGAAAGGTCTTAATCACGAGGATTTGGGTTTATCTTAGGTTAGAGTGAGTCATGAGAGAGATTAAGTGCTTTTTAAAGGGTAGGGTCTTAAAAGAGAGTCATCCTTTTGTCACTTAAGGACTGATAACATTGCATGGCTCACAAAGCTCCCATGTGGCTTGGGTAAGGCTTCATGGCTTGCATATGACTTGGGTAATTTTCATGAGGAAGGATTTTAGAATTTTTTGGTATTTTGTGAGGTGCCTTGATAAAGCCAAATTTATGAAATTTTGATCATGAATTTCATTCCCCATGGTTTGTTTTAATTAAATGGATGATGAGGGATTTTTGTCATGAAAGAGTGGGCTAAGGATCTTAAAGAAAGTTGAGGAGTTGGCTTGGCTTGGTGGGGCTTTTCATTTTAATTGAATTTAGATTTTAGGTTTAATTAGTCGGCTTTTAAAATTGTTCTTGAGGAATTGAATTTTGCTTTGAAATTGGGTATATGGTGAAGATTTAAATTGACAAAGGGTTTGATGTAATTTTTGGATCGATTAAGGGTTTAGTGAAATTTTGAATTTGTCATGATGGGGTATAGGACTTAGGCTTAATGGAATTAAATTTGGCATGTACATAGAAATTTGATTTAGGGTTGACTTAGATTTGAATTTGGGTAGTTTTGGTTTTAAGCTTGAATTTTAGTCAAATTGGATTTGGAATTGAGTGGACTTGAAGTAAATGTGGTGGAAATTGGGTGCAATTTGGGAACTTGGGTGAAAATTGGGCCACTTTGGTCTTTTAGGTAATTTTAGGGATTTGGGCAGCTTTGGAAATTTTGGGGAATTTTGAGAGCTTTGGTGAATTTGGTGCCTAGGATTGGTTATGGTGATGTTTTGAGTGAAATTGGGGATTTTGGACAATTTTGAGAAATTTTTGAAATTTTGGCAATTTTGGTGGAAATTAGGGTAATTGAGTAATTTTGAAAATTTTTGGCAAATTTGGGGTATTTTTTGAAATTTTGGAAATTTTGGTGGGCTTGGGGGTGCATTGGAAAGGTTTGTGATGGGGATGGTGGTGTGCATGGACAAGCCACCCAAGTTTCCCCTAAGGCCTTAAGATTTTATAGGAACTTAGTCTTGGTCTTCACGTTAGTCTTAACCATCTCAAAATAAATTTTGAGGACTTGAGACCACCCATGTGAGACTCCATAAAGAGTAAAGAAGTAGCTTGAGCTTCTAAGGGATGCGGTTTCGTCTCTAGTCCTTTAAGACAATCAACATGAAAGTCTTATAACCAGATCTTAAATTCTATGAAGAGCTAGACCTCACAAAAAATGAGGTCAGCAATTATAACCATACCAATTTTTTTAGGCCGGTGATACTTTGGGCGATTATGCTTTAATTTTTGGTTTGGAAAGAGAAGTTGATTAAATGGTGTTGTATTAACCCGTGTGCTTCATTTAATTATATTTTTGATAAGTGTATGTTAAAATGAACTATGAAATGATAATTTTGATGGAAAATTAGTATGGTATTATGTATATAATTAAGTTATCTAACGACATAGGGATATTCATTGTTAGAAAATTACAATCTTTTGGGGAATAAGGAATCTTAAATGTTTTCACATAATTTAAAACCATAAATTGCAATATAGAATCCTAATGCTCTTTAATGTTTTGCGAGAGAGAAAACGAAGAATTTTCCATGCTTGACAACACTGATTGTAAAAGCTCAAATTAAGCATAACCAGCCCAAAGAATTTTTTGAATTAAAACCGCCATAAAAATTTATCTTTTTATTTGTTGGGAAAAAAACCTAAAACAAATTTGTATTGATTAGATAAAATTAAACTTGAAGCAGAATTAATAATTGATCTAATTGATTTATTTAATATTAATTCTCATGGGAATGAATTTGAACTCAAATATTGTATTTTTTGGACAACACACACACTCACGTGAACCATGCATTTGCCATATCAATATTCATTTGAGCCTTGTAAAAATTTTATAGATTATAGAGCATTATAAGTTATATGATGATCATTTACACTTATGTATAATTTACCCTTTTGAACAACAATCATTATTCTTCTAATTACTAAAAAAGATCTTCCTAAGATGATAAATATTTTTTTATCTCCTTTCATATATAAAATTATAAAAACTATTGAGAAGATAAACTTATCTACTTTGACTAACACATCCTTTATAACCCCCTTGGGATAAATTATGAAATGATTTACTAATTAAAGGGTTAAGTAGTATGATTGATTTCTCCTAGTTATTATCTTTTAAAGATAGCAAGCAACATTAAATTGATGTTAGCTCCTTAATCATATGAGACTTATTCAAATAATTTATCCTCATAGTGCAAGATATAATGAAGGTGCCAAATTTTTATGTTTGTAAGGAAAATTATTTTGAAGAATAACACTACACTCTTTTGGTTAGGCAATAGTCTTAAATTCATCTAGCTTATATTATTTATTACAAATTTCCTTTATGAATTCTACATAACTAAGTTTTTTTCAAAAGCTTCTAGAAATAAAAAAATTATTATGGGTTTCTTAAATGCCTCTAAGTACCTATTCGTCAAATTTTTTATTCTAAAATATTTGGGAAAATGATGGTGGTGATCTTTCTCCCATTTTTCTAAGGCGCATGCTCTCCTCCTCTAAATCTAATATTAGTTTCTTAGCTGGATTGTTAGACATGAGAAGGGATTCTCTACTTTAGATTTTTACATGCTTTCCACTCCTAAGTTCTATGCTTTGGATTGCTCTTTTCCTTTTTTCCTTATGATTCACTTTGGTGTTTCTCATTAAATTCTCTTTGGGTATATAGCTTAAGGTGTTGGTCAACAATATTTTCATATATGTCTTATGGCTATAACTTGACTATGTAATTGATATCTCTTTTACAACACTAATTCTTATAAAGTTAATTTATTTTCTTTAAATTAGTTTTTAAAAGTGAATAAATGATGTTAGTTTTGCCTAAGGGTAAGGAAATTACTTTTTTAGTTTTTACTGATGCCTACTGCATAGTGTTGATTGCAAGGCTAATTGTTATTTCCTATATTTTTTGTTATTATCCTAAATAAAATTTGGGTTATTTTTTTAACTAGGATTATAGATATTGTGATAGAGTATTGATTATATTATTTATCAAACTCTTTGACTGCACATTTGAAATGTAGGACCACCTATTGGTTCATAAGCATTCTGCTTACTCATAGGTGACGCTTGATTTGGGTTAAAAATTAATTTAAATAATTTATTTTAAATATTAGCTATTTATGAAGTCAAAATGATAGATCTAAGTTCTATGGGAAAAAATGTATATATGAGGAACAATTACCAATACAATTTTTTATTAAGATAATATTAATTATAAAACTCATGCTAGATTGAAGTTCTCTTAAAATTGGTGTATAATGAGTATTTGATTTATAATGTATATGTCAATTCTTCTATAAATAGACGGATCATTGTAAAATAAATGGACTCTCAGATACTAAACGACACATTCTTCCCTTTATTCTATTAGCTTATAATATTCCCTATTCATTTTTTTTTCTTGTGCAAGATCCAATAACAATTGTTTTTGTCCCAATTAAGGCGGATCAAAACTCATAGTTCATAAACAATTCACATTTGGCTTCATAATGTACTCATCTTCAAATCATTCGTTAACTGCTCGAATCAAACATGAGAGTGTATTTTGAGCTCAATTTTTAAATAAGCCGAACCTGAATATATTCTTTGTTCGATCGTCTTCAACCAATTTTCAACTTGAAATAAATAAAATAAATAAATATATTTAGGCATTTTTTGGTTGTGCAACTTGAATAAAAGATTTTATTTTAGCTAAAATTTTTAAAAAATAATTATTTCTTATTTTTAGAATGTTATGTACATTGTTTTTAAAAAAATGTAATTTTTTCTAATAATGTTAGCAAATGAGTTGAACAAGCTCATTTTGATTGACACAAATCAAACACAAACATCATTCTAACGAATAATTTTAAGCATGAGCTGAATTCAAACAACAAACTTTTAAATATTATCACATGAACATATAACGAGCTTGCTTAAACTTGCCTTGTTTACACCCCTCATCATAACTAATTTTTATAGAATGTTACCACTTTTTTGTTTGGATGTGAATCTTTTATTGCTTAAAAAAAGTTTGAAAAGCTTTTCTCAATTAGAACTAATAAAGTATCATAAATTAAAAAATATATATATTATTCAACTTATAATAGGGAGAAAATTTTTATAATATTCACAATGTTTCTTAGGCAAATTTTTTCTCAGGGTTATGGATTCACAGACAAATAAAGATCCAACATTGACAATTTTTTTTATCACAATTATGCTTTAAAAAAACTCATAGTTCATGAATAGCTCGTGTCCGACTCGATAATGTCCTCTGTTTGAATTGTTAGTTAACTAAGCTTATTAAACATGAATATTTATTTTGTGTTCGATATTTAAATAAGTCTAACACAAACATACACTTTGTTCAATTTGCTTTGGCTTGGAATACTCTTGAACTATAGAAGGTGCTTAATGATGATCTGGTTCAATTTATTGCCATTATGGCTTTTGATAGATCCAAAAAAGAAGCTATCAGGGTTAAGCAAAAGTCTAATCATTCCCTTGCTACCTCAATTGCTGCTAAATTTCAGCTCTTTCCTAAATCTGATATGGGGGAAACGATATGGAATACTGCTTTGCAACCATCTCAATCCTTCTTTGCTTCATGGATGATATTCTTAAACTTAAAGGCCTAAAAAGTGCATCCATTTATTTATTTTGTAAAAAAGTTGTTTTTTTCAGTTGTAGTTTCTCTTTAGAAATTTGGTGGCAGTTGTCATTCCATTTTAATATTGACATGTCTGTTGTTGGGTTTAGTAATCTGGATCATTGCCTGTTGTTTTGGAGAAAAGGTTACACTAAACTTCATTTACAAAAAATTGCTCCATGTACATGTTGATGCTTCTTTTGGATGGACATTGTTAATAATATAAGATCCTTTATTAACAAGGCTTTAATGTATAATACTACTTGTAAGTTGTTGGCTGGTTTGAAGGTCTTGAACCATATGGCTTGTGTTGCTCGAAGGATAATTCATCTCATTCATTGGTTCAGACCTCGCCNATCCAATAATAAATAATATATGGTTATTAAAACATTGATATATTATTATCTTCACCCACTTGCTTTAAGCTTAAATATGTGGGTTGTGATGGTTTAATCACATAGCCGATATATGAATTTCCATTACATTTGATTTAAACAAAATGAAATATATATATATATATATATATATATATATATATATATATATATATATATATATATACATACAAAAGTTTATATTATTCACACAAGTTCTTAAGAAAATCTTTCCTGCAATTTATTTTAGGGATAATTACATATTGATTATCCAAAAAATTAATAATTTACAAATTAATCATTTAGGTGGCTTTTTTTTACCGCTGAACCGATGTATTTAGGCGTGCCACGGTCAAGCTATCAAGAATTTAATAAAAATGAAAATATGGGGTGGGTGTTTATCCTGAATATAAATATTCGAGTGAAATTTGAAAAATAGGTGAAAGAAAATACTTGATTTGTAAATAGCAAATTTCGGATGATGTGCATATCATTAGGGCTGTCAAAAAAGCTCGTTGTTGTTCTTCGTGCTCGGTTCGTCAATGAGTTCGTGCTCGGTTCGTCAATGAATTTGTGTTTGATTCGTTCGATAAGTAAACGAGACGAACGTGAACAAATTTTTTTCGTTCGGTTAGTTAAACAAACCAAATAATTATTGTGCGAAAATACNGTTGGCTGGTTTGAAGGTCTTGAACCATATGGCTTGTGTTGCTCGAAGGATAATTCATCTCATTCATTGGTTCAGACCTCGCCTGTAATTCATTAAAGCAAATATTGACGGTTATTTTAACTATTTATATTGTCTTTCAATTGCTAGGGAAATGAAGTTTTTGGAATTTAATTGTGGAATTGGGTTCACTTAATGTTGTTCATTGTTGTAGTGGTGTTGTTTCTTGTAGTTGGCAAAATCTGATAATTTGGGCTAAGCTTAGGAAGCTCATTCCGAAGATTAACATTAAGTGGAACTACATTCAGAGAGAAGCTGAAAAGCCAACTGATTTTTTGGCCAAAATGGGGGCTTCTCGTGAAGATGTTAAGGTGGGCTTGGATTCTAATGCTGGATTCAATTTACTCGTACATGGGAATAGCTTAAATTTACCATACCTTAGAGCATAATACATTTAAGTATTATAGTTTTTTGGTCCTCTTTATATATATATATATATATAAAGAAGAAAGGAATGGTCAGAGACTATTATATTAGCCCCGATCATCCCTCATGCGCCCGAGAATTCCAGTACCGCACCTTAAACTCAAGAAGAATCAAACCCCAAACTAGATGAGACTTACAACTGACAAGCAGATGTCTGACCAACTGACCTGNCTATATTAGTAATATACTAATATAGATATTATATATTTATATAATATAAGTTATAAAATTAATATAATATATAATATATATTAATATTAGGGATGTCAAACTGGCTCGTCGTTCGCGAACAGCTCGTGTTCGGTTATTCGTTAAGAAACAAACACGAACAGTGACTTCACAAATAATTTCAAACACTAGCTTATTTCAAACAAACTAAAGTTTAAACGAACCAAATACGAACATAAACTCAGTTCATTCATGTCCGAATCGTTTACATCTCCGCATGCCATTGCCACTTCATTTTATAGATGGTCACGGATATCATAAATTGACATCATGGCGACTGTTTTTAGATGGTCACGGATATCATACATTGACGTGATTTCATTGTTTTTGGACGGATCGCTGAATTTATAGGGAAGGCTTCCAACTTCTCTCTCTTTCTCAATAATGAACGATAAGTTATAGTATATGACATTAGAGAGAGAATCTTCAAATCAATGGTCCATCAATTGATCCGTGAAAACATAAAATAGAAATAGGAAATAGAGAATTCAATTGGTGATAAATTTGGACAGCAATAACAATTAGGTATAGTATGAGTGTGTCAAGCAAGATGCTTACAATTTGGGCTGTCAACTTGGCTCATTGTTTCCAAACAACTTAATGCTCGTGAATAGTTTGTGATCGGCTCGTTCGTTAAGCTTGACGAACTGAACATGAATAAAATTTTAAGCTCAAAGTATAAACAAGCAGAACACGAATAAATATTTGTTCGCTCTTGTTCAACTCGAATTGGTTCAAAAAATAATAAATAAATAAATAACACAACTGTTGCAACTCCTCAAAAAAATACCGCCGCAACCCCAAAATAGCACCATGGTTCTACACCAATAACACCACAATACTACAACAACACCACAATTCTGCCCCAATAACACTATAATACTACCCCAATACTACCACAATAACACTTACACCGCCGTCACAACTTTTCCAATAACACCGCCGCAAGCTCGCAATACCACCACAATTCCACGTTAATAACATCACAATATTACCATAATACTACCACAATAACACTGCCGCCGCAACTCCTACAATCACACAGTCGCAACTCACAACAACACCACAATACTACCCCAATACTACCACAATAAAACCACAGTTCCGCGCTAATAACACCACAATACAACACTAATACTACCAGAATAACTCGAGTCAATTTCAAGCCGAACACGAACAAGAATATGTTATTCGAGTAGAACACGAACACACTATTCACGAGCCAAATTCGAACGAGCCGAACAAGAGCTAAGGCTGTGCTTGCTCAGGCTCAGCTCTTTTAAGGTCCTACTTACAATGCCTTGAATTCTAAAAGATATATTTTCTTATAGTTTAGATAACTAATTGGGATAATTACATACATAGCACTGAATAATGCTATTTAGGTCATCTTTGCTAATTGATTCAAAAATATATCATATTCATAACATTCAAGCTATATTAAAAAAGAATTATATTAAATCAATGAAAATTTTATCCAAGCAACGAACTTAAAGTCTTTGCTAATTTATTCAACATATACTTAACTAATTATTTTCTTCAAAAACAAGTTAATAAAAGAAATAAATAAGGTTGTGAAAATCAGACTGGACATCAAACCAAAAGAATGAAAGATTTACGGTTCATTGGTTTGGCAGGGTGGAACCGAGCGTCGAACCAAATAAAATAATAAATATACCAAATAATTAACGTGACATAAATACATAATAATGTTATATTGCTTGCGAACTCTAACTAAAATTATCAAAACTGCGTTATAAAAAATATAACACACATAAAAATAAATTCAATAAATTTAAATATAAACATGTTTAATGTTTGAATGACTAACCTCAAATTTGTAGCCAAAAACATGCTAATCTTTCTTTGAAATCTCATATATGTTTCCTGCCTTCAAAATTTGATAATCTAAAAGTAAACTATAGATGATAGCCACAACCACAACCACAACCACTTCTCTGTATTTCTCTTATAACATCAAATATCACCATCTAAGTAGAAGGATAAAGCAAAAGACTACATTCCTCTAAATCAGTGGTCCATTTTAGTCACACAACTTTATCTATAAAAATTAGTCACATTCTTTTGTATCCAAAATAAATATTAGCTTTATGTAGATAAAAACAATGATCACCTCTAATATAATTACAGCTTCTATTAAAAATATAAGATAACTTTCGTATTCCTTTCTTCCACCTAATTATTTATGAAAAGGAAGGCATTCCAGTCAAAAAAAAAAAAAAAAAAAACCTAAATAAAATTACCTCAACCTAGCTGCACATGCATTTTGGGAACCGTGATTGGAGCGAGTGTGAGGGAGCCTCACGACATTGTCTTGGCCGAAGGGATCACTTGCATGGAACAACCATCGAGCTTCACCCCTTCCACCTCCTCTCCCACTAAAGTGCACGCAATCAAGAATTGCGAAAGAAGAAAAGCTCTCGTTTTGAGTAATATTTCGAACTAAAAAATGCCTTATTAACCCGATTCATTCAATTTAGAAATCAAAGGTTAAGATTTTGCTAAGTGATAATCAAGCAGTTTTTGAAAACCGTGACAGACTGCTCTCTCGATTAACGATCTGACTGATCGTTCTGATCATGTTTTAACTACCTTGGTTTTTATAATGTACTTATCCAAATTAAAAAAAAAATAAATTCATGCATTTGTAGTGAGTTTATCCAAATAATTATATCTCCACATTAGTTGGAAATAATGTGGAGAGCTCAAACACTTATCCTACCCCCCTTATGTGGGAAAATATTTGCGTACATAAAACGTACGCAACGCTGCGTACGTCCAGTGATTATTCAGGGGGTGCAAGGGGGTTATATCGGGGTTATACCTCTATGTAGCCTCATTGTAACCTATAAATGAGTTACGCGCTTCTGTAGTTTTTTGGGTATAAATAAGTTATACGGAGATTACAAGAGAATTACACAGAGACTACAAAGGGTATAACCCAGATATAACTCCCCTGCATCCATTGAATAACCCCTGATGTACGCAGCGTTGCGTACATCTTATGTACTTAAATATTTTCCCCTTATGTGAGTCTTCCATTTATCTGTCAATAAACTATATTATTTTTCGCCTCACATTGTTTTCATCAAAATAAATAAGCCTCCAAAAATGGCTGATTAACGAAAAGCCGGTGGAAAAATAATTACGCAACAGTCCGATTTTTCAGTAATTTCTTGATCTTCTGAGATGTACAGACAACCTTAAACCCTTCTTCCAACAAAAGCAACACAGCATTAATCCAACATTCCTCTGTCGGACAGATCCATCGAGGACCGCAACTACCCCACGAAATAGATGTCATATGTGTTCATCGCCCCAGGATTGTTTGCTTTATGTGTGGCAGAGAGGCTCTCTTTCATTTTTGGGGGGACTTACTTCGCCTCAAGGGATAGAATGTCGCTCAAGGAGAAGTTTTCGGAGCGGTGGAAACCTTTTGAGCGCTCGCTCCAGTTTTGGGTTCAGGCTGCCGACATCTATGCTGGCTATAAGGTCTGCCAGCTCCGAACGAGGTTAGTCAAGGATGCCGGTGAACAGGAGGCCATGTGGGAGAGGCAGCATGAGATCGCCGCTGAGAAGATGTACTTCCTCTGCTCCAACCTCGGTGGTCTTTTTCTCAAGGTAATCGATTGGAAGCCATTATTGCAGTTGTCTTTAGGTTTCTTTGTTTTCTTGGAGTTTATTTGCATTGAATTGTTTCTTATGAATAACGACCTTTCTTGGTGTGGTAAGTGCCGAGGACTATTTTTGTAGGAAGAAACATCGGGTTTACTTTGTTTTATTGATGTTCCCTTTCCTGAAAATGCAGCCCGGGAGGGAATGCTTTTGGATTTCGCTTCTTTTTTTGGGGTTGCTCAATGTTTGGTTGAGCGTAAAAGCCTGCAGCAAGAGGAACTATAGAGCAAGGAATGAGAGGAAATCGAGTCTTACACCATGTATATATTTTTTCGGTTTATGTCACTTTGATAAACTCTCCTTCGATATATAGGAGTTGGTGTAGGATTTGCTGGAGCAGACTAAGGAAACAGGGGCAGGCGAGAGAGCAGAGTGGGTGATGTAGGCTAAGCGACGGCAAAGGGGTTTGCCAGCGAGACGAGGGAGGAAATACGGGAATTAGGGTGCTGTACATGTCTGAGGGACGGTAAAAAGCAAGAGTTTGTGTATCCTTTTTTTTTTTGTTACGATAAGAGTAGACCAGAGTAGAGGGAAGAAGAGGAGAGATGTTCAGTTGGGTGTGAATTACAATTATTAATTCTTTAATTCTTGTAAATTAATTTTTTTTTCCACATCTATTAATTAGAAAGAGCCATAAGTTTCTAAAAACTAATGATAAAATAACATACATTGCTCTGGTGTGGCCCCATTTATGATATACATTATTTATTCTTAAGTCATTTATATCTGAATGATTTAAATGACAACAAAAGAAGTTTTCAACTGCCCATTAGGATGGTTACACTTCTAAATTATTAACTTAATGAAAAGAAAATAATATGTATGCCGGTCTTCCTATTAAGTTAAAGTCATATAGTGATCTAAATATATAACTGACATTGATGTCCCATTAAAGTAATCTAAAATTTTTAAATGCATAAAATTTTTGGTCATTTGCTTTTGCTTTACCATTTAGGATTTAATCTTTTAACTTTTAAACCATTTAATTAATTTGTCAGTATTTTTCAGATTGCAAACTGTGCGCTTTTCTTTAGGGCTGCCAGCTCCTTCTCAATGTTTTCCCTTTTTTGTCTTGTTTTATTCNGGTTCAGGCTGCCGACATCTATGCTGGCTATAAGGTCTGCCAGCTCCGAACGAGGTTAGTCAAGGATGCCGGTGAACAGGAGGCCATGTGGGAGAGGCAGCATGAGATCGCCGCTGAGAAGATGTACTTCCTCTGCTCCAACCTCGGTGGTCTTTTTCTCAAGGTAATCGATTGGAAGCCATTATTGCAGTTGTCTTTAGGTTTCTTTGTTTTCTTGGAGTTTATTTGCATTGAATTGTTTCTTATGAATAACGACCTTTCTTGGTGTGGTAAGTGCCGAGGACTATTTTTGTAGGAAGAAACATCGGGTTTACTTTGTTTTATTGATGTTCCCTTTCCTGAAAATGCAGCCCGGGAGGGAATGCTTTTGGATTTCGCTTCTTTTTTTGGGGTTGCTCAATGTTTGGTTGAGCGTAAAAGCCTGCAGCAAGAGGAACTATAGAGCAAGGAATGAGAGGAAATCGAGTCTTACACCATGTATATATTTTTTCGGTTTATGTCACTTTGATAAACTCTCCTTCGATATATAGGAGTTGGTGTAGGATTTGCTGGAGCAGACTAAGGAAACAGGGGCAGGCGAGAGAGCAGAGTGGGTGATGTAGGCTAAGCGACGGCAAAGGGGTTTGCCAGCGAGACGAG
>JXCR01033254.1:11561-22073 GCA_002079205.1 Phalaenopsis hybrid cultivar | reverse complement strand
TGCAAATCTTATGTATTTACTTATCTCACACCTAATCTTTCCTATTTACACCCATAGCATTCGAATCTTTAATTCATAAAAATAATACTGGGACTACTTATTAAAAGTGAAATACACCTTTTCATGCATAGATTTAAAGCACCAAAGTGCTATGCATGTAAAAATGAAAGTTTAAGTGTCAGATATGTAATTGTGTGATACTTATGTAAATTTCCCAAATTGAGGCGGTTCCTTGATATTAGCCCTGTGCTGCTATTATTACAGTTCAAGATTATGCTGACAATACCCATGCCGAAATTGGAGCTGCAGGAGAATTTTCTGAGCTTGCTCAGTATCAAGTTGGGGATGTAGTAGTTTCGGACTCTGCGCCGACCAACACAGGAACGGAAGAGCCGTTCCAAGATGTTCCCGCTCCAATGGAGACTGGTGCAGCCGCAGACCACCTGCTGCTTGAATCTCTAGATCAAGAGTTTTCTTATTTTGACCTGGATCAAGCAGAGGCTGGAGATATATCAGGTAATATGCTGATTAAAACTATGTTTCAAGATTTGTCTGGTTCTGTTGCAGGAAATGTTAAGATCTGTAGTTATTTCGAATACTGCCAGGGACAGAAGTTGGAACTGAAAAGTCCCATGGCCTTCTTCTCGAGACAACTGAAGTTTCCTTTCTNGATGTTGACATGGGGGAGAAGGGGAGCACAAAGCTGGTTGTTGCTTCCACTGAACGTTCTGAAGCTGTTGTGTCTGGCAGTCATGCTATGAACTTGGGAAGTGGATCAGGCAGTGATCATATACAAAGAACCGATGGAGATGCAGAAGACATGGCANCAGGCAATTTTAGTACTTTTGGGCCAGCATTACTCAGTTACCGACTCAGACATTTTCCATCCAAGTCTTCTCCGGTGAACCCATTCATTGGTGAAGATGATGCCACGTTAATCAATGATGGCCCTCTTAGAATTTTGGGTATATTTTTTTTTCACAAACTTCATTTAGTAATTTTAAACAAAATCGGAAGGGCTATATATTTTCACCATGTGTTTCTTTGTAGCTGAACCTGAATTTAATGGTGCCTCGGATGGAAATTTGTGTGAAGCTGTGAGCAAGGAATCATCTTTCTTTGTTCAATCTCAAGGGCATTTTGGAACCGTACCAGAGATGCCAACAGGTAATGATGTTAGAAGAAAGTTTTCCGATTTTATTTTAAGAGGGCCGCTTTGTTCTATTTTTGGGCTAGAAGTGATTGGATCTAACTTCAGCAGTTCAAGTATTTATTTGGTTGAAATTAGATTGAAATGAGCTCCTACCCCAAAATTCTCTTTTAAAAAGATGACCTTCAGTGCTTTTCATATAATTAATAAAATTATATTAAATGAGGATGATGAGCTAATATTTTCTTTTTTGCTTAAAATAATAATAATAATAATAATAATAAAATTAATGTTAATTTCTCTGGAGCTCAAACAAACAAAAACTGAGTTTCATAATAAGAAGGTTCCTTGTCATTGCAACACAGCTTAATACTTCTCACCTTTGGAGTTGAGATCCCAGTATTTTCAGATATTTGCAGTGAAACAAAGTGATTCGAATTGAAACTAAAAATGGTTATGCGACATTTACATAGCATTCAAATCTATACAGTGAAACAAAAGACTAATTTACTAGGCATGCAAATCTTATGTATTTACTTATCTCACACCTAATCTTTCCTATTTACACCCATAGCATTCAAATCTTTAATAACACAAAAAATAATACTGGGACTACTTATTAAAAGTGAAATACACCTTTTCATGCATAGATTTAAAGCACCAAAGTGCTATGCATGTAAATATGAAAGTTTAAGTGCCAGATATGTAATTGTGTGCTACTTTTGTAAATTTCCCAAATTGAGGCGGTTCCTTGATATTAGCCCTGATGCAAAATGATGCTGCTATTATTACAGTTCAAGATTATGCTGACAATACCCATGCTGAAATTGGAGCTGCAGGAGAATTTTCTGAGCTTGCTCAGTATCAAGTTGGGGATGTAGTAGTTTCGGACTCTGCGCCGACCAACACAGGAAGGGAACAGCCGTTCCAAGATGTTCCCGCTCCAATGGAGACTGGTGCAGCTGCAGACCACCTGCTGCTTGAATCTCTAGACCAAGAGTTTTCTTATTTTGACCTGGATCACGCAGAGACTGGAGATATATCAGGTAATATGCTGATTAAAACTATGTTTCAAGATTTATCTGGTTCTGTTGCAGGAAATGTTAAGATCTGTAGTTATTTCAAATACTGCCAGGGACAGAAGTTGGAACTGAAAAGTCCCATGGCCTTCTTCTCGAGACCACTGATGTTTCCTTTTCAGTAAATGATCGATCCTTACGCGAAGAATCATGTAATCCTGCAACAGCTGGGGAAACTGCCAAACAAATGGCAGAGACCGGAACATCAGAGTCTGTTGCAGAACAACTGGAGAATGGAACACTGCTGGAAACAGGCATCCAAGTAGATGCTGTTGATATTCCAGATAAATTCAACGTTGCTCCAGATCAACCTGGAGAAAAGGAATGCTCTGATTCTCCTGCACCAGGTCATACTGGTGCTGGAACATCAGACCAAAGTTCAGTTACCATAGATGCTCAATTAATGGAGGCAGATTCAAATGCCGTGGAGGTAAGGGAAGCTACTACTTTATCAGATTCTACTCAGATAGAGTTGGAGGGACGAGATCCATCTGCTGAGGCGCCTATCCATGTAACGGAACTCTGCATCAGCGAGCAAAGAATCAGTTGAATCTTTATTTGAAGTTTTCTAACACCAATGCCAATGGCTACACATGAAGGCTAGAACAAAGAGAGATCTGATTCTGAGTTTATAGAAATGAGGTTGGAAATGTGTAACAGGTTGAGACATTATTGGCGGAGAATCAATCATCTGGTATTTTTCGCTGCACCCACACGAAGCCGAAGGCCCGGAAGAGTCGTTTTCTCTAGGATTTTTGTCAAATATGGATTGTCATATGGTGTTTCTCACTTCGAATATGCAGATTAGGGAAAGAAAGGCGAAGTGTCAAGGCAGTGTTGCCGGTTGTATAATGTTTGGAATATGATAATTTCTGATATTTTGTATGCTTCATGGATTATTAAATGCTTCAACCTTTGGAGCTGGGCCTGTTGCTTCCATATTCTGTAAATTGTAAGTTTTATCTTTGTCGAATGCTCGTCTTGATTAGCATTCCATCAGTCGAAATATCTGATTTGTTTTGTGCGTTACTGTAAAGGTTGAAATTGACGCATTGTTATATTTAGCCGACAGGATGTACTTATTGTTCATGCTCCAATCTGTCAAATGTGTCATATAAATCGGAATATAATCTACAAATTCTGCTCCAAAATTTGCTGCTTTGGTTAAGATGGAAAAATCTAAAATCCTGATTTCAGGCATTTAGAGGAGCTTTATCCCGAATAACTTTCCAATAACTCAGTTATTGAGGGTTATTGACGAGTTATTGGGAGGTATTAACCCCAATAACATCTTAATAACCTCTCAATAACCTATCAATAAATTCAGCGGTTCGACACTCATCTTTTTTCTGTCATTTGAGGGTTTTGTGAGATTATTGATGGTATTAATTTCAATAAAAGCGATATAACTCTCCAATACTCACGAATAACTGTCATACGCACACAATTATGTGTATGACGTACGTAAATATTTTCTAATTTTTTAGAGACTATAATAATTAGCGTAACAAACATTACTATCAAGTCCTCATTTTTTGTGTGATATTTAAAAATAAAAATATTATAATCAAATACTCGTTTTATAATTTTAAACTTTTAATGATAGTCTTTCAAGGCAAAGTCCCCTCTTTTTAGGCTCGCCTCCTCCAGGTTTGAGGCTCGTCTTGAATAGAACATGATCTTTGATGGGAGGGTCCCGAAAAAGCCTTAGAACTTCAACAAGTGATTGGGCAACTGGAAAAATGGAAGCAATTATTGATGAGTGCAAGACATTAAACGTCTATTGTTACCACAAATATTCTTTTGGTAATAGGAGGCAATGTCAAGCATTAGTTGCGATAAATATAAAAAATTGCATGGTCAATTCAAATATTTTGCTCATCTGATGAAAGTTTGGGTCAAGCATTGGTCGTAGTTATGCACAAAGTGATGATCAATGAAATATATCAAAAAATTGAGCAATAATGGGTGATAAGCTTGATCATTTTCTTGAATTGAGGGGAATAGATGGAATAGATGACTATAGAGATAGATTTCACCCATCAACAGGTAATGAATGCCAACATCAAATCTCTGAAGACACCGGATGATAATTGACAAAAAACATAAAAAAAAAGAGTTGATTGGAAGTCAACTCAATTATTCTCCTAATAAGAGGAGAGGTTAAAAGTGCTAAAAGATTAAGAAGATGAGTATTAGGCGTTGATGGCTAGCATACAATGATATTATTCGTTGGTACGTGTCTGATGCAATCAATGAATAAGATTAGAATTTGGATAACATCAACACTCACCATCACCACCACCATTTGACCGATGCTAGCATGCATAATAGCCACCATCCAATATTGATTGTCGGCCAATGTCAAAAAGTGCCAGCAAACACAATAGCCACCAACCAATATCAATTGTCAAGCAATGCCATTGTTTGATATTGACATCGCCATTGCTTGATATCGACATCGCTCAATCATTAATCATTGATTGATATTGATGAGAATTGCTAATCAAATTCTCATTTCATCCAAAGCCTAACAAATACCCATGTCCAAGATTTGCAAGGCGTAAAAATTGATTACTTACTTTCTTATTTTACTGGTCAAAAGTATATTCAAGCTAATCACCAACCATTGTTAGACCTCCACTATCTGATGCTTGCTATCTTATCAATCATTTGATCTTTCCTCTTATCAAGACAATGAACAAGTTGCTTGTGTCCTAACATTTCTCATCAACTATCACTGAACACCTACAAAAGAGTAACAATTTATTCCACCAACAGACGATGTTTGATTTTTGGAAAATCCAATCTCCCATTTTGTTAAAATAATGAACAGACAATCATCAACTTGCATTATACCTTTTATGTTCCTCATCAATTGTTTTTGGATTATTGTTTAGGAACAACATCCATTGACCATCGAAATCAAAGACCGTCTTTTTCAGTTACCTAGCCTCTCTCATATAGAGAAAATTACTTAACCACCAAATGACTTTCAAAATCCTTCGAAAAAAAATATTCATCATCCTTAGGCTTCTAATATCTATCAACCTTTAATATATGGTACTCATTTCTTGGTCATTATTCCTTATTTCTAAAGAATGGATGTCCACATAGCTGTTGTTAAACACACTTTTGCATGATTCCTTCAAATTTTATTTTAAAACGGTCTTTTCATTTAAGTAATTAAAACAATCGCGGGTTAGTACCCAACGAGAAAAATTTTAAGACATTGGATAACATTGTGCATAAAGTATTTAAACTCATATCTCTCAACCTATTTAAAAGATAATTTATTAACAATAATTACAATTCCCAAAGCTTTCGTAATATTCTCTTTGTCAAATCTCCAAGCTTTAAGACTCCATTCTTTCTCATGTTCTTTATCATTTGTTTACAATTCCAATTTTGCTTAAGTTGATTCAATGGTATAATGATTTTCTTACAAACGAAAAGACCTGTGCATAGATTTGTTATGTCATTAATCTTTGGATCACTATGATATGTCTTTTTTAAACTAATGACATTTACTCATTTCTCCCCAGCATTATTTTTGTACTTGATAAAGTGATCCTAAACATTCAATCTTGGATGTTTTGCTTTTATCTTCTTCTTTTTCTATTAGTAGGGTGTTACTTGAAGTGCTCACTTAAACAACAACTTTTATTTTTAGGTAGGCAATTCATTTTGAGAAGAAGAATATGCATTTAACTCTCGCCATGATATGACATCTAATATGCCAAACAAAGATTGATTATAAAATTTAAAGGATGAAACTTTAAACTGTTTGATTTAAGCAAGACTAAAAATAATTTAAGAAGATTTTATAGAGCAAAATAAATTACTTAAACATGCCATCAAATTCCCAAATGACATAACAACTTGTGATATTTTATAATAATAATATACATTTTAAGTAGAACAATTAACATGCAAAAATCTAATCACTCTAAGTGTTGGGGAAAAATGAAGTCTTAATCGTTGGTTTCACACATCCAATTTTTAAAAAATTATAGAAATAATGAACACATATAACCACAAAGCACCCTCAAACTCAGTCACGCGATACAAATTCAAGCAAAACATATGAACTTTTAGTTCGTTAACAAATGGTAAAAGTTTTACAATGCAATCAAATCCTAAAAAATGGCAAGAACCTTTAAGGTAATGTGGAGACCCAGTCCACCGTAATTTAATTAGCTTCCGGATTAAGAATCTCACCTACCTCTCACCTACCTTCCCATCTACCGCTGACCTACCACACCCACCTACCTCTAACCTACCTCTCACCTATTGCTCTCCTAGTTTCTATAAATAGCCTCTTATGGCTTGTCATAAGCTAATCCACAAGCCAAGCAAGACCAAGTCAAGTCCTCTAAGAGAGTAAGAGAGGAAGAGAGAGAGAGAGAGAGAAAGGGAGAGAAGAAAATAGAGATTTTCTTGTAAACGTCGAGACGCTTGACGGTGTAATTCCTCAAAGTAGTGAAATCCTCTGTAGCTCCGTGGTTGTAGGAAAATTTGTTGAACCATATAAATTTGTATGTCACATCGGTGTTTTTTATGTGTGCAATTTTTCTCGTTCCATTTTTTGCTTTATTGTCGTCGTTTTTCATAACAAGTGGTATCAGAGCCTTGGGTTCAAATCTAAGAAAGAACGATGGGCAGAGACGAAGTGATGACGTCGAGGATTGAGAAGATCAATGACACATATTTTGCTTACCGGAGGATGCAGATAGAGGAATACCTCTATGAGAAGAAACTTCACTTTCCGTTACTGGGAAAACGACCAGAAAAGATGGAATAGGCGGAATGGAATCTGTTGGATCGACAGGTTCTGGGATTATTCGATTAACCATGTCAAGATTGGTTTCCCACAACGTCATCAAGGAGAGGACTACTGCAGATCTCATGACGGCATTATCAGATATGTATGAAAAACCATCGATGAATAACAAGGTGCACTTGATGAAAAAGTTATTCAACTTCAAGATGACGAAAGATATTTCTTTTGCTCTGCACCCGAATGATTTCAATACTATCACAAATCAATTGTCATCTATTGAAATTAATTTTGATGATGAGATACTTGCACCGATATTGTTGGCTTCATTACCAAATAGATGGGAAACCATGAACATGACAGTTAACAGTTCTGCAGGTAAATCTAATCTGAAATATGATGATATTCATGATTTGATTTTGACAGAGGAGGTGCGCATGAAGGATTCTGGCGAGGCCTCAAGTTCAAGTTCGCGCTGAATGTTGATTCCAAAGGGAGATCACATGACAGGAACACAAAACAAGAAAGATTAAAATTAAAGTTTGGTCAGCAGGCAACCTGCTGAAATTATGGCAAGGCTGACATCATAAAAATGAACTACAATAATCTTAAGAAGAAGGAGAATGATGGAGCTAATGTTGTATATGAAGAAATACAGGATGCACTATTGCTGACAGTTCACAGTTCTGTTGAAGACTGAATACTGGATTCATGAGCTTTGTTGCATACATCTTCCCGTTAGAAGTTAATGCGAATTTATATTGCAGGTAACTTTTGGAAGATATATCTGGCTGATGAAAAGCTTTGGACAAGGTGGGGATGAGAGACGTTGATATTGCACCCTCTAACAATAGCAAATGGACTTTGTAAAAAGTCAGACACGTTTCTGAGTTGAAGAAAAACCTCATCTCTGTTTGGCAGCTCAATAAGGGTGGTCATTCGGTAGTATTCTCAGATAACACCTAAAAGGTTACCAAAGGAGCATTAGTACTGGCTCAATGTAAGAAAATTAGCACACTATATATGACTATATGTTTACTCAGCCGAGGACACATGAGTCATAGGTGCATTATGTGGAAGCAAAAGAATGTCAATTTCCTGAAAAAGTGGCAGAGCGCCAAAGACATGAAAATCAGACCTTGTACAGACAAATGCCAGAGAACCACAGAGCTATGAAGAAATCTTGCAAGATGAGAATTTGAGGAAGTGGGAGCTGACCAAGAGAAAGGAGACAAATTCCCTACCAGAGAATCAGATTTGGAGCTAGAAAAACTTCTACAAAGAAAGAAGACATTGCACAATAAGTGGGTGTACCGGGTGAAGACTGTGTTTGGTTGCAGTAAGAGGTAAAAGACTGGACTTGTTGAAAAGGGCCTTCAGCAGGGGCATAATTTTGTTCATGCAGTGGGAGTTGTAAGCAGATACATGAGTAACCCAGGAAAGAGCTTGGTGGTACAAGACCACGTTGACGGTGATATGTCAACTGAGGGTGTTACTCGTGAGAAGTTGAAGTTGTGCTTGACTTCAGCTGGTATTCTGTCATGAAGACAGGGTTTTGAGTTACAGAAGTGGAGGATATCATGTTTGAGGAAAATGTTGGTACAACTAGTAGATGATGTCGCCAGTAGGTGATACAATCAGTGTCCCAGTTTCAAACTGAGAGAATTATTGGGTAATATGGAGACCCGGTCCACCGCAATTTAATTAGCTTCCTAATTAAAAATCCCACCTACTGCTTACCTATCTTCCCACCTACCGCTCTCCTAGTTTCTATAAATAGCCTCTTATTGCTTGTCATAAGCTAAGCCACAAACCAAGCAAGGTCAAGCCGAGTCCTCTAAGAGAGTAAGAGAGGAAGAGAGAGAAGAAAATAGAGATTTTCTTGTAAACGTCGAGGCGCTCGACGGTATAATTCCTCGAAGTAGTAAAATACTCTGCAGCTCCGTGGACGCAGTCAAATTTGTCGAACCATATAAATCTGTGTGTCGCTCTGGTATTTTTTCTACGTGCAATTTTTCTCATTCTATTTTTTCGTTTTATTATCGCTGTTTTCCATAACAAGAACCTACTCAAGCTATTTATGTGATTCTTACAAACAATAAAATAATTTTGCTGCTCCACTGGTCCAACTAGCAACCCAAAGATTAACCCCTAATCGGCCAAGAATATGTCTCATCAACAATTTAATTAGAATATATTCTTAGCATGACCATACTTGGTTCCAATCACATGGATGTGATAGCATAATGCAGTTCCAACCGTTAAACTACTGAACAAGGAATCCATACATCTACCCCCAATCAACTAATAACATTTGTATCTCACGCAAATGGTGAGAGCATCATTTAAAAATAGAACCTTCTCATAAGGCATCCATTTTTCTCATTCTCTTCTCTACATTTGTTTTATGTACAACCTTCTCCCTTAACTCACATCAATCAAAATGCTTCGGCAATTAATGATGCCATTAATTAGAAAATGTAATGTAAAATCATTCGACAAGTAATTACTATACAACCTCTCTTCAAAAAGAACCACAACTCTAACAATCTTGGCCGTTTTAAGAAGTTTGACATTAAGTATGTTATATATTACAACAACAAAAACACACCACAATACCACATATCCCAAAAGAGAGAAATAATAGTGTCAACATCACCTCTTTTGCAAAATCCACTAATTAATGAAGAAAAAGTAACCACATTTTATCAATATATGTGGAATAAATAGCCATATTTTAATGTATCTGACAAATATAAAATATCCTTCATGCCTTATTCTTTTGATATACAACTACACTATACCTAAACCCTTGTTCTCGCATTAACTGAAGAAAATCTTATGATTCACAAATAAACAAATTAGGTGACTCACAACTAACTCCATATGATGATATGAAAATGAAAAGCCTTAGGCCCTTAGCTCTCAGCCCTTAAGCAAATTACATGATGAGAATAACCAAAAAAATGAAAGCTATTGCTTGTGAACATTGGTTTACTTATATCCAGTGCTTCCATCATAGTACGAAAAATGAAAAATGGTTACAAGATACCATTGCTTTTGTCGGAAAAGTTGAACAATATACGACTGATAAAGATCAACACAACGGTGGAACTGAAAGAAGAAACGTTATGCCCAGGGAAAGAAAAGTTTAGATTTCGAATGGGGATGGGCTCCTCAAACTCAAAACACATTGCCCCCCATTAGGTCTGTAAAAACGGCTGGTTGTTCTCGAACAACTCGTGTTCGGCTTGTTAATAAGCTCGTGTTTGATTCATTCATTTAGTTAACAAGCAGAACACAAACATTTTTTTTGAGCTTGATATATAAACGAGTGGAACACGGACAAAGATTTGTTCGTTCGTTATCGGTTCGTTTTGGTTCGAAATACAACTCATCAATTTTATATATATATATATATATATATATATATATATATATATATATATATATATATATATATATATATATATATTTATATATATATATATATATATATATAT
>JXCR01033246.1:77819-89303 GCA_002079205.1 Phalaenopsis hybrid cultivar | reverse complement strand
AATATTTAATGGTTCAAAAACTGCATTATGAATAACAGCTTGTATTAAATCCATCATACTTACACTGAAATCTTTGAATAAAAAGTATAGTCTCCCAATGTGTGTTGCTCAAACAAATGCTTTCTTTCTAGAGTAGACAATATACATGGGATCAGTACGCCCTGGGTTGGGTGATATGTCTAAAGCCTGCAAAATTGAAACTTTCAAACAGGTTAAGTTTGCAAATCAACATCTTGTTCATAGAACAATACTTGTATTCAGCTTTGTTTATATCATGCAGTTAACCAAATCATTCATCCACAAAACACAAAAAAATGATCAAAGTGTGCCCTACTAGTTGCAAAAATATCATTTTCGGCGCGCAGGTAACAGAACCACCATCCCACAGAAGCCAAATGGTTAGCGGTGATCAGTGGCAGAATCAGGAAAAAAATATTGCGTCCAGAGTCCAGACGCAAAGCTACGTCCAGACAACAAACGCGTTGCACCGAACGGAGAGGAGGGGGAAAAAAACCGCCCCCGGTGTATCGCGTCCGTTATCCGGACGTAGCATCCGGACACTGGACGCAATATTTTCTCCAAAAACAGGGTTTCAAATAGAGAGTTAGAGGGTGAGATAACTTGCCCAATATTTAAGGTGTCATAGTTTCTAAATTAAACATATTTTTTTTATTATTATTAGGCAAGATAAGTGCTAAAATCAGATACTTAAAATTCTTCATTTTATTTCCAACAATGTTCTATACATTCAAGCAAATTCCCGACTTCATTGATTACACCGAAAGTTGCAAAAACATTACCTTCCACTCCGCTGATACAATACAGTTTGATACGATCAATTGCAGAATCAGAATTTTTCTATATAGGAATTTTAATAAACATGTATTATATAAAACAATATAGAATTTTTTTTTTTGAATCTAGAACGAATGAGAACCGCCAAAACCACTCCCTGATTCTACCACTGTATATGACTCCTATTGCATGGTGCCAAACAAAATCAAGTTTTGGAAGACATAGCATCAACCATTTGCATGCAAGCAATACAAAACTTCAATGCAGCATAGAAAATAGAAATTTTAAGGCAGTTATAAAAGGCAGGAATCATAAAAAAGTTACTAAAAATCAAGGATGGTTTACACACATATCAATCAGCTCCTATGTATTTACAAATCTAACACCAAAATTTCAATTTTTTACTTTTGTCACCTTATGCGTGCATAAAAAGATATATTCCATTCATAATACTGATATTTTTACGTGACATTAAAGATTTGGGAAGTAGAAATGTAAAAAATAAAGTTTAGGTTGTTAGATATGTAAATATATAGGAATCGGGTGGGATGCATGTAAATGCCCCTAAAATCAATATTTAAGTACATACCACCGGTGGCTCGAATCCTCCGGCATAGTGGAAATAGGAGCCGACAATCCATGCATGATCAGCATCACCAGTTGATGTCCAGATAGAGATGGCTTTTGTCCAAAAGCAACGATTTGAGAAGCTGTTTCGCAATCAGCCATATAGACACATTTTTACTGTTTTGTGATCAATATGAATAGGAATATCTATATATTTACATATCTGACAACTTAGCTTCCTTTTACACATGCACACACACACACACATACACGCAACATTCAATTCATGTATTATTTTTTTATGTGATGTCAAAGAATTGGGTGGTAAAAATATAAAATGTAAAGTTTAGGTGTTACATATGTAAATACATAGGAATTAGGTGGGATGTATGTACATGACCTTGTAAATAAACAAAGGAAGATTTACATACATCTAGTCAATTCTTATGTATCTACATGCCTAACAACTAAACTTCAACTTTTACATATATGGCACCTTATGCATGAAAATACGTATTTCACTTTTTAGAAGTTAAAATAGTGATGTTTTTTTATGGGATGTGAAAGAATTGAGTGATATAAATATAAAAGAGTAAAGTTTGTGTTAGATATGTAAATACATAGGAATTAGGTGGCATGCATGTAAATGCCCCTAGACTTTATTTGCAGTGTAATGCTCTATAGTCTTTGGGCCAAAAATATCAAAAGTAAATGAAGCATACAAACTTTCACCTTAATTTCTATCGAACAAAGGAAAACCAGATTTAAATTTTTTAAGAAAGACCATAGTTTTATGGACAGAAGATNTATCCAAATATTTGTGTAAATCATCTTTAGGTTTTAGCGTAAAGATAAGTGATTACTCAGGAACTTGCACATGGAGTTCTTCGGTAATTGCCATATTGGGCATGTCATTTTCAAAACAACCAACGCTAGGAACATCTATAATGTGTGTGCCCGAGACTATCATAGATGCCTGATATAATTTTTACAAAATAATTATTTACTGGTGTTGTTATCATTTTTGTCACTTTTGATTCGGTATTCTGAATAACTGTTTATAATTTCCATTTTCCGTTTCAAATTCAATAAATTTTNTATCCAAATATTTGTGTAAATCATCTTTAGGTTTTAGCGTAAAGATAAGTGATTACTCAGGAACTTGCACATTGGAGTTCTTCGGTAATTGCCATATTGGGCATGTCATTTTTCGCAAAACAGCCAATGCTAGGGACATCTATAATGTGTATGTGCCCGAGACTATTATAGATGCCTGATATAATTTTTACAAAATAATTATTTACTGGTGTTGTTATCATTTTTGTCACTTTTGATTCGGTATCTTGAATAACTGTTTATAATTTCCATTTTCCATTTCAAATTCAATAAATTTACATGGTAGAGCCGAGCATACTTTGTTAGTTGTAGAATCTGCATTTGATTGTATTCTAGGTTTTTCATCTTATCGGAGTAAAATAAGAGCATAATCTACAGTTGATAGTTTTTTAAGCTTTTTTATCAGGGAAGCGCATGAACAAGGAATCTACAGTCGATTGTTTTTTAGCATTTTTCATCAGGGAAGTAGCATGAAAAAGTAATGTCATGTTGTTTGTCATCCAATTGCCTAACAGCTACTTTTTTTTCTTGGAGCATTTACATACATAGCACACAATTCTTATTTATTTAAATATCTCCCACCTAATTTTCATATTTACACACATGATGCTCAAATATTTAATGTCACATAGAAAATAGCCCTATCACCCCTTTTTAAAAGTAAAATAAACCTTTTCATGCGTAGGTTTAATTAAAGCATCAAAGTGCAATGTCTGTAAATATGAAACTTTAGGTGTGAGACCTGTAAGTACATAATTATGCGCTGCTCATGTAAATTTCCCTTTTGTTTTCTTTTTTTACTTGGTCCTTATGCTGTGGTAGTTCAGCATACAAAGGAGCTTAAGTCCATAAAACATGACTCGAAATGCTCATATAATTACACAAAGCATTCTTCCCTACTACTATAATTTCTATATAATCCTCAGAAGACACTGTTATCTTTCTCTAGTAAACTTTTTGATAATTAACGTGATTCCTGTGGAACTTTTTCTAGGGAGTACTTTCTGCTGTTGTGTAAATTTTTTTATAATTAACGTGATTCCTGTGGAACTTTTGCTAGGGAATACTTTCTTCTGTTGTGTTAGATGGTGTTATTCTCCACGGATGGAAATTGTATCCGATTTCCTTGGACCGGCTAAGCCTTTCAAATGAGACTTTAGTCAGACTACTGACAGAATCACAAACTGCCATGATTTCTATCCAGAATAGTTTACACTTTCATTCAAGTGCGTTCACTTCTACTCGAAGAAATGAATCGGACTGCCTTTATTTAATATTCATCTTCCTGCATACTCATTTGGTTTTAATATAGAGCAAGTCTTTTGTGTTATTTATTTATGAGATTACTTTACATACAGACCACTTAATTCCTATGTATGTACATGTCTAACAGCTAAACTTATATGCCAACTTAGCTATGAAAAGGTGTATTTCACTTTTTAAAAAGTAAAATAGTGGTATTTTTGATGTGATATGAATGATCTAACTGATATAAATGTACAAAGTTTAGGTGTTAGAGATGTAAATATATAAGAATTGGGTGGTATTTATGTAAATGGCCCTATCTATATGTATGCAAGTGGATTAATATTTCGTGATGAATATGGCATGAGCGATTCATGCTCTGATATTTTTCCTGGGACTAGAAATCATCATTCGTAAAGTGCACTAGACACAATATTTGTACTTTCGAAATTGATAATTTAAAATTATTATTATTGAGGCATATAATAAATATAAGGAATAAACTATTGTTAGCATGCAATTTCTAAATTAATTCAACAATTTGTTGTTCCTAGGACCCCAATGCTTACTTTACTAATATTCTAATGGTGTTATACCCTTCTCATCCATTTGGCAGGGAGCGTGTCACAACAACCTGGATTTTACGAAGCACTCTACTTCATTGAACCAAATGATCAGATAAAAGATACCTTCATATCCTTTCAAGGTTGGAACAAAGGGGTTGCTTTTGTCAACAGCTTCAATATTGGGAGATTTTGGCCAGTAAGAATTTGTTTGGTTGCTCTTCCTATTCATGAAAATTTATTTTCTTGTTTAGAATTTCTATGTAAAAGCTTTTTATTGGGGGGATTAGCATATGTATCACACGATTCTTTGTATTTAAATATCTAACCCATAAACTTTAAGATTTATATATATAGCACTTGAAATTGAAGGGTGGAACCACCTTTTTTTTGTGGGGCGGGGGGGCGGGGGGAGGGGGAGAGGGGGGTTTTATGAATAATTTTAAATGTGAAAAATATTTTTTCATGCATAGGTTTTTATGTGATTATGACAATAAAGTAGCATGTGTAAAGATTAAATTTTATGTGTAAGATATGTATATACATAATAATTGTAAGATATATATATACATTATAATTGTGTGGTATGTAATTTTTTAAAATTTTCTTATTTATGCCTATCGCGCTTAAATCGCTGACTTAATATCAAAAATCAGTTTTACTAACTTCTAAAAGTGAAATACACATTTTCATGCATGACACCAAGATGTTGTACATGTGATATCAAACCTCGGGTTTTGAAATGTAAATACGTACTAATTGTGTGCCATGTATGTATATTTCTTTCCACATTTTATTTTTATTTTTTAAGTTTATTTGTTGATCTTCTGATTTATTATTGTAACTGCTTGAAGTCCTTAGGACCCCAATGTACTCTTTATGTTCCAGCTCCACTCCTTCACCATGGAAATAATGTTGTGGTAAGTTTCATGTTTAACAGATGAAAAACTTAAATGTTACTTCGACTTGACTCCTAATAATAATACTCTTTCTTTATGAGGTTTTTAGCTCTTATCATTGTTAGTTTTATATATATATATATATATATATATATATATATATATAATGAACATAAATTTATCCCATATATTTTATTTAAGATGAGGTGACACAATATCAATTATAAATTTAAGGGGCATTTACATACATACCAAGCAATTCTTATTTATTTACATATCTAACACCTAAGCTTTTATATTTACATTTATTACACTTTAGTACCATAAATCTTTACATGAAAAGGTGCATTTCACATTCAAAGATCTGAACCTTATACATGTAAATATTATATTATAGATGTCAGATGTGTAAATGCAGAAGATTTGTGTGGTATTAATGTAAATGTCCCTAAATTTAAATATGAGATCCAGATAAATTTTTCCTCTCTTGTCTGCTTCCAATTTAAATACTCATTGTTGCCCTTTTTTACAGGTAATATTTGAGCTTCATTCTCCCAAACCGGACCTAACGATTGAGTTCGTTCAGCAGCCTGATTTTACATGCGGTCAATGCAGCAGTGAGCCTGATTTTATTGGATAACAGCAAAAAGATAAGTGAATTATGTTCTTTTATGTCCATTTTTATTTTTAATAAATTTTTTTATTGAGCTCAACTCAAAATTCAAACGCCCAAAATTTAAAACTTTATACAATTTTACTTATTAATTATTTGTGCTTTATTTTTTAAGGGGGCAATTATTATGTATTTACATATCTAACACAAACTTCAGTATTTACGTTCATGGCACTCTCAATTTCAATTATATTTTCTTTGTATTTTGGGTGAAGGTGTTTTTGTGTGTTTGTTTTGGGGCAGCAGTCGGTATCTCTATTTTTTCTTTTATGGATGTATTCAAGGGTCTGAGCGGTGCTTCAGGTTTATCTTGCTATCAATGCGGTGATTACTCTTCTTCTACCCTTTCCCATTCTTCCCGCATCGCTCCTTGCCTCCCTTCCTTGCCACTGCTGCCCAGAACCACCATTTCATGTTGTTTTTTTGTTGTTCAAGCCAGTCCTGTAGACTTGTCGTCGCTGCCTAGAAAAGCCAGTAATTGCAATTTTTCTATTGTACATAACCACCTGCTCTATTTTGTCGCCATCCAAAACAACAAAGATTCATTGTTTTATTGTTGTTTCCTGTCATTTGCTCTACTTTCCTGCTTGTTGGCGGTCATCTGGGACAATTATCTGCCGCCATTAGGGGTGTAAAAGAATTGAGCTTGAGCGAGCCCAGGCTCTGCTCGTGTATGGCTCGTTGAAAAATATCATTGTTTGTGCTCAACTCGTTTATGTATCGAGCCTAAAAAATTTATTGTGTTCGAATCATTTGTTTAACGATATCTTCGTGAACAACGAAGAACCGTTTTGACAGCCCTAGTGACACAGCCATAGGTAGATATTAAAGGTAGATGCGAGATCTAAATTTTATTATTTATATTAAAATATTATTTTAAATAGAACTATTTTTCTATTTTTAAACTAATAATTTTAATTGATTATCAATTTCTGTAATCTTTTCAATTAAATTATTTAAAAATAATATTTAACAATATATATATTACAACAACGACAATGACAAGCATTTATCCAATTAAGTGGGAAAAATTGAGAAAATATATATATATTTATAGCTAAAATGAGCCAAATACAAACAAATATTTGTTTGTGTTGGGCTCATTTAATCTGATTAACAAATAAATTGATAATAAATTACTTAACAAGCTGAATACGAGTTATTTGCGAACAACAAATTGTTTTGACAGCACTAGCTGCCGTCTCCACTTCACCTATTTTTGTTGCTGCCTTCCAAACCCATATAGCAATCACCTATCCACGGAATCCACCCATTTAGTGTAGTGTGTTGTGCTTACAAGTTTAGATTTAGTTCTATTTTTGTTACAAACTGCACACGAATAAAGAAAAAATTCATTCAATTGCACTCCTCAATAGGGAGAAATATTTGAATACGAAAAGCGTACACAGAGATGCATACATTTTAAGCCTTTCACAGAGTACAGTTAGATTACATTTAGGTTACAAGAAGAATTTCACTTAATTATAACGTAACTGTACCCTACGAAAGGCTTAAAATGTACGCATCTCTGTGTACGCTTTCGATACGCAAATATTTCCCCTCAATAGGAGCATCCAATTACTATTTGATAAAGATTTACTGCACTTATTAAAATTTTTAACACAAAAGCCTTAATGTTTATAAACTCAGCTCTAAAGCTTCTCAGAATATTGAACCGAACACAATCAGAAATATACAAAATATTAACAAATAAAAATAAATACAGAAGTTAAATTGCAGGGGTCTGTAAATCACTAAAATACAACTCTCATGCATGTATTTGGATGTAATTGAAATAATAAGTGTTATATAAATAAATATTAAAATTAAAATACTAAATAAGTAACATATAAATATGTTCATTCATTCATATTTGTAAATCTCACACATTTTTAAGCGCGATTAGATACAGACCACCTAAAACTTACTATTTACAAATCAACCACGCTCTTTTATCCATACTTCAAATTCTGACTAAAATATCATGGTAAAACCCTAACTCACGTTTCAATTTCTCAATTGTTTGAAAGTGACATGTATAACACAAAAATCACTTACTTTGTCAATATCAAGCACTAGTTTTCAAACTGTAGTAAGACGCAAATCTCAAAAGCTTTCTACACTCAATATTTAATGGTTCAAAAACTGCATTATGAATAACAGCTTGTATTAAATCCATCATACTTACACACTGAAATGTATAGTCTCCCAATGTGTATTGCTCAAACAAATGCTTTCTTTCTAGAGTAGACAATATACATGGGATCAGTACGCCCTGGGTTGGGTGATATGTCTAAAGCCTGCAAAATTGAAACTTTCAAACAGGTTAAGTTTGCAAATCAACATCTTGTTCATAGAACAATACTTGTATTCAGCTTTGTTTATATCATGCAGTTAACAGCACCACCAGCCCACAGAAGCCAAATGGTTAGGGGTGATCAGTGGTGTATTGCGTCCGGAGTACGGAAGCAAAGCTACGTCCAGACAATGAACGTGTACACCGAACGGAGCGGAGGGGCAAAAAAAACTGCCCCCGGTGTATCGCGTCCGTTGTCCGGACGTAGCTTGCATCTAGACTCCGGACGCAATATTTTCTCCATAATCAGGGTTTCAAATAGAGAGTTAGAGGGTGAGATAACTTGCCCAATATTTAAGGTGTCATAGTTTCTAAATTAAACACAATTTTATTTTTTTTTATCAGGCAAGATAACTGCTAAAATCAGGTACTTGAAATTCTTCATTTGATTTCCAATCAATGTTTTATACATAACCGGCTTCATTGATAATACCAAAAGTTGCAAAAACATTAGCTTCCACTCCGCTGATACCATACAGTTTGATACGATCAATTGCAGAATTAGAATCTTTCTATATAGGAATTTTAATAAACATGCATTATATAAAACTATATAGAATTTTTTTTTTCGAATCTAGAACGAATGAGAACCACCACAACCACTCCCAGATTCTACCACTGTATATGACTCCCNATATATATATATATATATATATATATATATATATATATATATATATATATATATATATATATAAAAAAATAAGCCGAACACAAACAAATATTTGTTTGTGTTGCTCATTCAAATATCGAACTAAAAAAAAATATTATTTTTTGCTCATTTGATTAAATAATAAATTACTTAACAAGCTGAACACGAGTTATTTGCGAACAACAAATTGTTTTGACTAGTGTCGTCTCCACTTCACCTATTGTTGTCGCTGCCTTCCAAACCCATATAGCAATCACCTATCCACGGAATCCACCTGTTTAGTGTAGTGTGTTGTGCTTACAAGTTTAGATTTAGTTCTATTTTTATTATAATTTCATATTTAAATTTAACAATAATATTTGTTTAACATTGTTGTATTGTTATGCGCTGGTATTTTAATATCAACAATAATCTTTAGAGGAATAATTTTATCCTTAATTTTTTAGTTTTATTGAATGCATGAGATAATTATTATTCTATCAGCCATAATATTTGCTCATTTCATTAATTCACATAGAAGAGTATTTATATTTCAAGTTATTTTTCCTGCATTATTTTAAAATATTTCAATGAACAAAAAAATAATAATAGTAAATAAATAAGGCCTACTAAAGCCCAAGTAGGGGTGTAAGAAAAGCTTAAATCTGTTGCTTAATTAACCCTAAACTTTGAAATACAAACTGCACACGAATAAAGAAAAAATTCATTCAATTGCACCCCTCAATAGAGAGAAATATTTGCGTACAGAAAGCGTATGCATTTTAAGCCTTTCACAGAGTACAGTTAGGTTACACTTAAGTTACAGGAAGAATTTCACTTAAGTATAACATAACTGTATCTTACGAAAGGCTTAAAATATACGCATCTCTGCGTACGCTTACCGTACGCAAATATTTCCCCTCAATAGGAGCATCCAATTACTATTTCATAAAGATTTACTGCACTTATTAAATTTTTAACACAAAAGCTTTAATGTTTATAAACTATCAGCTCTAAAGCTTTTCAAAATATTGAACCGAACACAATCAGAAATATACAAAATATTAACAAATAAAAATAAATGCAGAAGATAAATTGCAGGGGTCTGTAAATCACATAAATAGAACTGTCATGCATGTATTTGGATGTAATTGAAATGATAAGTGTTATATAAATAAATATTAAAATTAAAATACTAAATAAGTAACATATAAATATGTTCATTCATTCATTCATATTTGTAAATCTCACACATTTTTAAGCGCGATTAGATGCAGACCACCCAAAACTTACTATTTACAAATCAACCACCCTCTTTCATCCATAATTCAAATTCTCACTAAAACATCATGGTAAAACCCCAACTCACGACGTGTATAACACAAAAATCACTTAATTTGTAAATATCAAGCACTAGTTTTCAAACTGTAGTAAGACGCAAATCTCAAAAACTTAATATTTAATGGTTCAAAAACTGCATTATGAATAACAGCTTGTATTAAATCCATCATACTTACACTGAAATGTATAGTCTCCCAATGTGTGTTGCTCAAACAAATGCTTTCTTTCTAGAGTAGACAATATACATGGGATCAGTACGCCCTGGGTTGGGTGATATGTCTAAAGCCTGCAAAATAGAAACTTTCAAACAGGTTAAATTTGCAAATCAATATCTTGTTCATAGAACAATACTTGTATTCAGCTTTCTTTATATCATGCAATTACCCAAATCCTTCATCCACAAATCACAAAAAAATGATCAAAGTGTGCCCTACTAGTTGCAAAAATATCATTTTCAGCGAGCAGGGAACAGCACCACCAGCCCACAGAAGCCAAATGGTTAGGGGTGATCAGTGGCATATTGCGTCCGGAGTACGGACGCAAAGCTACGTCCAGACAACGAACGCGATATACCGAACGGAGCGGAGGGGCAAAAAAAAACCGCCCCCGGTGTATCGCGTCCGTTGTCCGGACGAAGCTTGTGTCTAAACTCCGGACGCAATATTTTCTCCAAAATCAGAGTTTCAAATAGAGAGTTAGAGGGTGACATAACTTGCCCAATATTTAAGGTGTCATAGTTTCTAAATTAAACATAATTTTTTTTATTATTATTAGGCAAGATAAGTGCTAAAATCAGGCACTTGAAATTCTTCATTTTATTTCCAACCATGTTCTATACATTCAAGCAACCAAAAGTTGCAAAAACATTAGCTTCCACTCCGCTGATACCATACAGTTTGATACGATCAATTGCAGAATTAGAATCTTTCTATATAGGAATTTTAATAAACATGTATTATATAAACTATAGAATTTTTTTGTTTTTCGAATCTAGAACGAATGAGAACCGCCACAACCACTCCCTGATTCTACCACTGTATATGACTCCTATTGCATGGTGCCAAACAAAATCAAGTTTTGGAAGACATAGCATCAACCATTTGCATGCAAGCAATACAAAACTTCAATGCAGCATAGAAAATAAAAATTTTAAGGCAGTTATAAAAGGCAGGAATCATAAAAAAGTTACTAAAAATCAAGGACGGTTTACATACATATCAACTATGTATTTACAAATCTAACACCAAAATTTCAATTTTTTACTTCTGTCACCTTATGCATGCATAAAAAGATATATT
>JXCR01033246.1:60588-76992 GCA_002079205.1 Phalaenopsis hybrid cultivar | reverse complement strand
ACCCACTAAACTAAACGTTAGAAGGTCTAAAGCAAATTGTTGGAAATTTTTACAAGTTTACAAGAGACAAAAAGAAAGCAAAGATTAAAGAACAATATTTTAAGATAAATTGCGGGCCATCAGTTAAACAATTGTAGAATATGTCCACAAGCTCACAAGGAACAAAAAGACGGGAAAAGATTAAAGATTTAAACAACATCAATTCATGGTATCTTACAAAATGATCATAATTAGCCTTATCCCAACTATTTGGGGTTAGCTTTATGAATCATCATGCTCCATTCATTCGGTGTTGCATGGTGACAAAAATGTTACACAAATCAATTTGCACAACTTATTCAATCAACCCGAATCCTTTGATAATAATTTTATTTACGTATCACATTCGTGCATCTACTCTTTAATGTATGCATCTAAACTACCTAAGGCAGTGTTTGATAGCCTAAGATTAATAAGATTTAGGGGCGATTTTAACCTAAATCCATCCAAAAGTGAAATAATGTATAAATAAGACAGTTTGCTAAACCAAATTCTCTCCTTCCATTAATTTTTTGATGTAAATCCAGATTTACTATATCTAATTTTTACCTGGATTACATCTACTCTTTAATCCTAACAAAATGCCAAACAAAAGAGATGAATTTAAGCATACTTAAGCGGATTTAAGTTCAATTTTACCAAACACCTTTTTGGATTTATCAACATTGGAATTTATAAATCCGGATTTACCGGATTTACTAAATCCAACACGCAGCCATTATCTTCAAATACTGTTAAAAGCACAATCTGTCGTATATAATCATTTTTCAATCTAGCATTCCTATTTTGACCACAAATCTATCATCATATTCTTATTTTTGTCACACTCAGCTTGTTAATCAAAGACTTATTTAATTTCCAACAATAAAAATTAGTACAATTAGAGAACAAAATTGTTTTCTCGAACATGAGCGACGTTAACAATATTTTCCTGGTCAAACACTGAACATCAATATTCAATACCACGCAGAATCCAAACCAGTGGGTTTCGAGGCTTCAGTACTCATCGAAGCGGCTGAAATCCTCGTCCTTAAAGGGAAACTTCTCCGGCCATTCAACGTCCTTCAGAACCTAGAACCAGAAAGGCAGTAAGGTAAAATTTCTCGGCGTCCACGAGACCAAAATTCAAAACCCTAAAATTTTGTGCACTTCCTAGAACCGCACCTGTTCCACTGGAGAGACTCCCTGCTTCGGCCAGGCGAGTGCTGTCAGTGAGCGGCTGGTGCNAGTCCCATCCCCACAATTCTGTCTTGCTTGTAACCTGCTGGATAATGGCTGACCTGCATCATTAGAAAAAAAATAGCTACAGGGTTTACATAGGAATAGAGACACTTTTTATTAAAATATAGGAGCATTTACATACATACCACCCAATTCTTATGTATTTCTATATCTAACACCTAAAGTTTACTTTTTACATTTAAAAAACCCAAAGCCTTCATATTACAACAAAAATACCACCTTTTCATGCATGGGTAAGGTGGCATATATGTAAAAATTAAAGTTTAGATGTTTGGATATATAAATACATAAGAATTGAGGGGTGTATGTGTAAATCTTCCAAAAAAATAAAAGTAGTGGAGCTTAATGAAAACTTTACCCAACTGCTGCAAAGATCAAGAAGGCACACCCCTGGTGTATTACTTGAGGGAAGCGCCATAGAGTAGAATTTCGTGAGGGCAGAAATAGCCGGATCATCTATATGTGTGACAAAACGAGGTTCAGAGTAGAACAAAAAGTCCAAAGACCTGTCAATTCATTGAGAAACATCATTAAAATGCATTTCAAACCCACTAAACTAAACATTAGAAGGTCTAAAGCAAATTGTTGGAAATTTTTACAAGTTTACAAGAGACAAAAAGAAAGGAAAGATTAAAGAACAATATTTTACGATATATTGCAGGGCCATCAGTTAAACAATTGTAGAATATGTCCACAAGCTCACAAGGAACAAAAAAACGGTAAAAGATTAAAGATTTAAACAACATCAATTCATGGTATCTTACAAAATGATCATCATTAGCCTTATCCCAACTATTTGGGCTTAGCTTTATGAATAATCATGCTCCATTCATTCGGTGATGCATGGTGACAAAGCTGTGTTGCACAAATAAATTTGCACAACTTATTCAATCAACCCAAATCCTTTGATAATAATTTTATTTACATATCACATTCGTGCATCATCTACTCTTTAATGTATACATCTAAACTACCTAAGGCGGTGTTTGATAGCCTAAGATTAATAAGATTTAGGAGCGATTTTAACCTAAATCCATCCAAACGTGAGATAACGTATAAATAAGACAGTTTGCTAAACCAAATTCTCTGCTTCCATTAATTTTTTGATGTAAATCCAGATTTACTAAATCTAATTTTTACGTGGATTACACATAATTAGTGCACAAGAAAACTAAATCCTAACAAAATGCCAAACAAAAGAGATGAATTTAAGCAGACTTAAGCGGATTTAAGTTAAATCTTACCAAACATCTTTTTGGATTTATCAACACTGGAATTTATAAATCCGGATTTACCGGATTTACTAAATCCTACACGCAGCCATTATCTTCAAATACTGTTAAAAGCACAATCTCTCATATATAATCATTTTTCAATCTAGCATTCCTATTTTAACCACAAATCTATCATCATATTCTTATTTTTGTCACACTCAGCTTGTTAATCAAAGACTTATTTAATTTCCAACAATAAAAATTAGTACAATTAGAGAACAAAATTGTTTTCTCGAACATGAGCGACGTTAACAATATTTTCCTGGTCAAACACTGAACATCAATATTCAATACTACGCAGAATCCAAACCAGTGGGTTTCGAGGCTTCAGTACTCATCGAAGCGGCTGAAATCCTCGTCCTTAAAGGGAAACTTCTCCGGCCATTCGACGTCCTTCAGAACCTAGAACCAGAAAGGCAGTAAGGTAAAATTTCCCCGCCTTCCACGAGACCAAAATTCAAAACCCTAAAATGTTGTGCAGTTCCTAAAACCGCACCTGTTCCACTGGAGAGACTCCCTGCTTCGGCCAGGCCAGTGCTGTTAGTGAGCGGCTGCTGTTGCTGGAACCCATTCGTCGGAGCTGATCGAGAAACGACGCCCCCAGACCGAGGAAGAGCCGCCGAGGGGGAACTCCAAAGCCAGCCCCGCCGCCGGAAGCAAGCCGGAAAGTGATGAAAGGACGGAAGAGGGAAGATGCTATTGAAGAGGCCATGAGGACGGCGGTGATAGGATCGCCGTCGGTGAACCCATCTTAAGAGCCGGCTGGGGGACGGAGAGAGGAGGCGTGGCCATTTTGTATACACTAACATCAAAGGAGCATCGTGTGGATAAATAATAGCAGAAATGATCTAAAATCAAGGGGATGTTCGATTGGAATAATTTGCAGTTTACTTTGATTCTTTGAAAAAAAAAATTAGAAATTAATTATTTGGCACTAAAAATTAAAAATATAATATAATATATATGAATGAATTTAGGATTTAATAAATTTGACGTAAATGGATATTTATATTATTCATTAATGTAAAATGCTATCGGTCTGGTCACATATTGTCGGTCATCGTCATCAGTAGCCTGCTACCGCCCGTCGCCGCTTGCCCACCGCCCACTCGCAGTAGCCAACCCCAAACAGACTACCCAACCAACGTCCACTGGCCATCGCAACCCCTATGTCGCTCGCTATCTACTGCTTAGTGCCCACCATCGCGACCAACTGTCTATCGTGGTATGTCGCCTCCAGCCTCTGCCACCCACCCCACTATTATTGGCCACCTTTGTTGTAGTTGCCGCCACCGCCTCCCACCCGCAACCGACGTCAACCTCCTACCCGATGTCGCGGCTGCCGGCCTCCTTGAAACTGCCACCACTGAACGTCGCCCACCACTCGCCAGTAATACTTTATATAGATGTGATTTATATTATTTTTAATTTACTCCAAATCCAATAAAAAAATATAAAGTCCTATGTTTATTTTAAAGTGATTCAAACAATTCAAAACTATTTCTAATGCAATATATTATATTACATTCATTTTACATTGCATTATATTTCGAGCAAAATCAAATGGCTCTTAAAATTAGGAAGATTTGAAAGATTTTAAAGATTAAGCTATTTCGGGGCGGATCAATTTGTTTTGCTTATTCGACCGGGGCGGATTAATCCTCAGTACGATAAGAGGAAGTAAAAAACGAGAACATCTAAATATTGTAACTCGCGAGTCAAAGAATGATACTTTAAAGCATGGGAGCTAGTCCTAGAGAAGGTTGATGCATTAGCTTGCAACCAGACGCTCAAGCAACTTGACCCCTCATGGATCAAACCAAATATTGTCAAAGAACAAATCAGACCAGATGCCTACAAGCTAATCAAAGGTAAAGAAGTCTCTAGGACATGGAGTAGAGCCGATCTAAACATATTATACCCATAAAAATGGAAACGTGCCAATACTCATATAAACTAAAGTATATATAAAGCTAACACAAGCAGGAAGAGGAGCAAGCCCCTACAAATCTAATGTACACCTGGCTCGGGTAACTCACCACACATATAACAACAGACATAATATAAATTGAGTCTCTATATTACATATCAACTTCAACAGTTATATAAAATAAAGAAAGATACACATTCCTCGCTCTTTCCGGAAATCGAAAGCTCCACCTTCTCAACCTTTCAGAAAATTGGAAGCCGTTGTGGTAGCGGTGTTGTGGCTTCTCCCACGGGTGAACTATCACGAGGTCCCCCAATTACCAATTGGAAGGCCTTGAGAAGGCTGAAAAGGATTCTACTAGATGATTTTCTTCCTCGAGGATCGCTGCACTAGCAAAGCTAGAGCTCGAGAAACACTTCTGGTGAATATGTTAGAAGTAACAAAGACAATCGGTCGGACCCAAGATTATCAGCTTCCCCTTCATCAGGTTAAGTATATACTAGCAGGGCTCGGACTCCTCTTATGTATATCCTCCACCGAGTAAGACAATTGGGGAGCCAAATGTCAGGTGAATCCAAACTGACCAATGCTCAAATTCAACGAGCAAAATGCCTCATGATTTGGATATCAACAAGCAAAATGATTACTATTTTGATGATAGTACCGATGAAGATAGCTCGACTCCCCTACCCTCAGGATCTCTTGCAACGGCACGATCTTCACACATCAAATTTACTTTTATTCCCCAAATCACTCTACACAAAAAATTCTTAAAGAGGTCTTTGGTAGCATGCTTTTAAAATTTAATCATGACTTTAACATGAATCTAGTCAAACACCAAAAAAATAAAAACTAAATCCAACGCACCGTAAAATTGAATTTCTTCTCTTTCCATCTTTTTCTATAGTCGTTTTGTCTCTTTTGAGAGTAAGTTTGAATTTAATAAAAGTCTATTTGGTCAAATGTATAGTTTTAAAAAGTCAATGTAAACTTCAAACTGCGAAAGAAGTTTTTCAAAAAACTACGATTACTATTTAAGCGACAGCCACTGTAAGTAGCCAGATCTGATGGGAAAACACAATTTTTAGCCGCATCGATGCCCCAAACATAGAGAAACAAATTTAAAAAATTTACACTGTCATTGCTTGCAATCTTCATTCTTATCACGGATCTTCAGATTTGTCGGATTTGATAAATCCTTTTAAATTTAAATCCGGCACTACAACCAAACATTACTTTAAGATTTGCAGGGTTTCACCTTGTTACTCACTCATGCTTATTTATTAAATTTCAACATCCTTCTTAAGAGATAGAAAGAAAACCATTTGATTTTCNGAGAAACGACGCCCCCAGACCGAGGAAGAGCCGCCGAGGGGGAACTCCAAAGCCAGCCCCGCCGCCGGAAGCGAGCCGGAAAGTGATGAAAGGACGGAAGAGGGAAGATGCTATTGAGGAGGCCATGAGGACGGCGGTGATAAGATCGCCGTCGGTGAACCCATCTTAAGAGCCGGCTGGGGGACGGAGAGAGGAGGCGTGGCCATTTTGTATACACTAACATCAAAGGAGTATCGTGTGGATAAATAATAGCAGAAATGACCTAAAAATCAAGGGGATGTTCGATTGGAATAATTTGCAGTTTACTTTAATTCTTAGANAAATGACCTAAAAATCAAGGGGATGTTCGATTGGAATAATTTGCAGTTTACTTTAATTCTTAGAAAAAAAAAGAAATTAAATATTTGGCACTAAAAATAAAAAATATAATATAATATATATGAATGAATTTAGGATTTAATAAATTTGACGTAAATGGATATTTATATTATTCATTAATGTAAAATGCTATCGGTCGGGTCACATATTGTCGGTCGTAGTCACTATTGCTCGCTTGCTCATTGCTGTCATCGTCGTCGGTAGCCTACTACCACCCGTCGCCACTTGCCCATTGCCCACTCGCAGGAGCCAACCCCAGACACACTACCCGACCAACTCTACCCAACCAACGTCCACTGGCCATCGCAGCCCCTCTGTCANTGGCACTAAAAATAAAAAATATAATATAATATATATGAATGAATTTAGGATTTAATAAATTTGACGTAAATGAATATTTATATTATTCATTAATGTAAAATGCTATCGGTCGGGTCACATATTGTCGGTCGCCGTCACTATTGCTTGCTTGCCCATTGCTGTCATCATCGTCCGTAGCCTACCACCACCCGTCGCCACTTGCCCACCGCCCACTCGTAGGAGCCAACCCCAGACACTACCCAACCAACATCCACTCGCCATCGCAGCACCTCTGTCTCTCACTATCAACTGCTTAGTGCCCACCATCGCCATCCNGCAAGCCGGAAAGTGATGAAAGGACGGAAGAGGGAAGATGCTATTGAAGAGGCCATGAGGACGGCGGTGATAAGATCGCCGTCGGTGGACCTATCTTAAGAGCCGGCTGGGGGACGGAGAGAGGAGGCGTGGCCATTTTGTATACACTAAGATCAAAGGAGCATCGTGTGGATAAATAATAGCAGAAATTATCTAAAATCAAGGTGATGTTCGATTGAAATAATTTGCAGTTTACTTTAATTCTTTGAAAAAAAAAATTAGAAATTAATTATTTGGCACTAAAAATTAAAAATATAATATAATATATATGAATGAATTTAGGATTTAATAAATTTGACGTAAATTGATATTTATACTATTCATTAACGTAAAATGCTATCGGTCGGGTCACATATTGTCAGTCGCCGTCACTATTGCTTGCTTGCCCATTGTTGTCATCGTCGTCGATAGCCTACCACCGCCCATCGCTACTTGCCCACCCCAACAGACTACCCAACCAACGTCCACTGGCCATCGCAGCCCCTCTGTCGCTCGTTATCTACTGCTTAGTGCCCACCATCGCCACCCACTGCATATCATCGTATGTCGCCTCCAGCGTCTGCCACCCACCCCACTATTATTAACCACCTTCGCTGTCATTGCCGCCGCCGCCTCCCACCCGCAACCGACGTCAACCTCCTGCCCGATGTCGCGGCTGNATCAAAGACTTATTTAATTTCCAACAATAAAAATTAGTACAATTAGAGAACAAAATTGTTTTCTCGAACATGTGCGACGTTAACAATATTTTCCTGGTCAAACACTGAACATCAATATTCAATACCACGCAGAATCCAAACCAGTGGGTTTCGAGGCTTCAGTACTCATCGAAGCGGCTGAAATCCTCGTCCTTAAAGGGAAACTTCTCCGGCCATTCAACGTCCTTCAGAACCTAGAACCAGAAAGGCAGTAAGGTAAAATTTCCCCGCCTTCCACGAGATCAAAATTCAAAACCCTAAAATGTTGTGCGCTTCCTAGAACCGCACCTGTTCCACTGGAGAGACTCCCTGCTTCGGCCAGGCCAGTGCTGTCAGTGAGCGGCTGCTGTNGTAGAACAAAGAGTCCAAAGACCTGTCAATTCATTGAGAAACATCATTAAAATGAATTTCAAACCCACTAAAATAAGCATTAGAAGGTTTAAAGCAAATTGTTGGAAATTTTTACAAGTTTACAAGAGACAAAAAGAAAGCAAAGATTAAAGAACAATATTTTAAGATAAATTGCAGGGCCATCAGTTAAACAATTGTAGAATATGTCCACAAGCTCACAAGGAACAAAAGGACGGGAAAAGATTAAAGATTTAAACAACATCAATTCATGGTATCTTACAAAATGATCATCATTAGCCTTATCCCAACTATTTGGGGTTAGCTTTATGAATCATCATGCTCCATTCATTCGGTTTTGCATGGTGACAAAGATGTGTTACACAAATCAATTTGCACAACTTATTCAATCAACCCAAATCCTTTGATAATAATTTTATTTACTTATCACATTCGTGCATCATCTACTCTTTAATGTATGCATCTAAACTACCTAAGGCGGTGTTTGATAGCCTAAGATTAATAAGATTTAGGGGCAATTTTAACCTAAATCCATCCAAACGTGAAATAATGTATAAATAAGACAAGTTTGCTAAACCAAATTCTCTCCTTCCATTAATTTTTTGATGTAAATCCAGATTTACTATATCTAATTTTTGCGTGGATTACACATAATTAGTGCACAAGAAAACTAAATCCTAACAAAATGCCAAACAAAAGAGATGAATTTAAGCNTATGACAGCCATACATACCTATTATACAATCCTTATGACAGCCATGAATTCTAATTATAGCCTGTATGCATTAAAGAACCACGCCACCCCCCTCTTTTCCCCCAACTCCTATAAACAACAACGAGGTACCAAAAAAAAATGGAAGATTTACGTAAATACCACTCAATTCTTATGTGTTTGCGTATCTAACACCTTAACTTCAATTTTTACATATATACCACCTTACCTATGAATGAAAGGGTGTATGTCACTTTCTAAAAGTTAAAATGGTGATATTATTTATGTGATACGAAATGCAAAAAATGCCCTTTACATGGATCATAATATGTATCCTTACAACTGAACGTCATACAACAAGCGAACAATTTACATGGTTCGTCTGGTAATACTTAGAAAAAGACGACGATGATCGAAAGGTCTCTAAGTTATATCTGTATAGGAAAAGTTTAGGAAGATTTACATACATAACACTCAATGCTTATGTTTACATATCTAACATCTAAACTTCAAATTTACATACATACCACCTTAGCTACGCAGGAAAAGGTGCATTTCACTTTTAAAAAGTTAAAATAGCAAAGTTTAAGTTATGCAAATTCCTAGGAATTGGTAGGTATGTATGTAAACGCCCCAAATTTTAAGCAGATCCCTAAGGAATAGATAGCAATTCATGTTGGTTCATATTTTTAAATTAGGTTCCCCTTCTTAAATTACAAAGAAGTCCCTAACTTATAGATAGAAGTACATGGTGATTCACAGTTTTAGAAACAATTATTGCATGAAGCCATTAGTCTAGAAAATATTCGCAAAACAATAGAGAAAGTGGAATAAAACATACCACATTAGTTATAACATCAAAAGAATTATCTTCAAATGGAAGTTTTGGGTTCACGTTCAGGTCTTGTACAATGTATTCTGTTAAAACCTGAGAATATAACGAGTAAATAAGCAAACACTTAGTCAATTAAGCCAAGTAAAAAAATATTTTCATTGTAAGCAAAACAGAATTATCAAAAAAATTATCAAAGAGTAATTTATTGTGAGTAATGTAGNTTGTACAATGTATTCTGTTAAAACCTGAGAATATAACGAGTAAATAAGCAAACACTTAGTCAATGAAGCCAACCAAAAAAATATTTTCATTATAAGCAAAACAGTATTATCAAAAAAATTATCAAACAGTAATTTATTGTGAGTGATGTACCAAAAACCATAATCTGTTTATTGCAAGATAATTACTCCAAAATAGACAGAAAAAGGAATTTCAAATGCTATGCCTACTTAGATTTCCTTATATTGCAATTAGGANTCCAAAATAGACAGAAAAAGGAATTTCAAATACTATGCATACTTAGATTTCCTTATATTGCAATTAGGAGTGTGCATTATTTGGTAAAAACTGAAGAACCGAATAGTGTCAAAGTTTGGTTAATTTGGTTCGGTTTCAAAAATGCAATTTCATTTGTGGGTTCTAAAACCTCAAGATTAGGTTTTCATTATTGGTTAGGTTTTAATATTCATTTAACCGAATGAATCAAGAAACCAAAAAAAAATGAAATTNGCAATTAGGAGTGCATTATTTGGTAAAAACTGAAGAACCGAATAGTGTCAAAGTTTGGTTAATCTGGTTCGGTTTCAAAAATGCATTTTGATTTGTGGGTTTTTAAAACCGAATGAACCAAGAAACCAAAAAAAAAATTAAATTAAATGTAGGATTCATGAAATTAAATGGATATTATATATCTAAGTTGTATAATTCTTGATGTTTATTCATAAATGAACTCCACCTAACAACTAACCGAAGTAATTAAAATTTTGATTGGTTCGATTTTTCAGATTTCGGATTTCGGTTGCAATCAGTTTGAAAAATTAAAAAATCTGTCCATCCAAACTGACCGAATGCTCAAACCTAAATTCACAGTTGATGAAACTCTTATCACTAAAACTTCTTCAAAATCAGAAATTTTTTATAAATGAGCTGCTAACTAGCAAAAATTTGTTAAATACCGGATTTCGCTTGAGCTCATCTTCATTCATTCCCATTCCCACAATTCTGTCTTGCTTGTAACCTGCTGGATAATGGCTGACCTGCATCATTAGAAAAAAATAGCTACAGGGTTTACATAGGAATAGAGACACTCATTTAGAATTAAAATATAGGAGCATTTACATAAATACCACCCAATCNTGATTTTTCAGATTTCGGATTTCGGTTGCAATCAGTTTGAAAAATTAAAAAACCTGTCCATCCAAACTGACCGAATGCTCAAACCTAAATTCACAGCTTATGAAACTCTCATCACTAAAACTTCTTCAAAATCAGAAATTTTTGATAAATGAGCTGCTAACTAGCAAAAATTTGTTAAATACCGGATTTCTCTTGAGCTCATCTTCATTCATTCCCATCCCCACAATTCTGTCTTGCTTGTAACCTGCTGGATAATGGCTCACCTGCATCATTAGAAAAAAATTGCTACAGGGTTTACATAGGAATAGAGACACTTTTTTAGAATTAAAATATAGGAGCATTTACATAAATACCACCCAATTCTTATGTATTTCTATATCTAACACCTAAAGTTTACTTTTTACATTTAAAAAACCCAAAGCCTTCATATTACAACAAAAATACCACTATTTTAACTTTTAAAAAATGAGCTAAACCTTTTCATGCATGGGTAAGGTGGCATATATGTAAAAATTAAAGTTTAAATGTTTTGATATATAAATACATAAGAATTGAAGGGTATATGTGTAAATCTTCCAAAAAAATAAAAGTTGTGGAGCTTAATGAAAACTTTACCCAACTGCTGCAAAGATCAAGAAGGCACACCCCTGGTGTATTACTTGAGGGAAGCGCCTTAGAGTAGAATTTCGTAAGGGCAGAAATAGCCGGATCATCTATATGTGTGACAAAACGAGGTTCAGAGTAGAACAAAGAGTCCAAAGACCTGTCAATTCATTGAGAAACATCATTAAAATGAATTTCAAACCCACTAAAATAAGCATTAGAAGGTTTAAAGCAAATTGTTGGAAATTTTTACAAGTTTACAAGAGACAAAAAGAAAGCAAAGATTAAAGAACAATATTTTAAGATAAATTGCAGGGCCATCAGTTAAACAATTGTAGAATATGTCCACAAGCTCACAAGGAACAAAAGGACGGGAAAAGATTAAAGATTTAAACAACATCAATTCATGGTATCTTACAAAATGATCATCATTAGCCTTATCCCAACTATTTGGGGTTAGCTTTATGAATCATCATGCTCCATTCATTCGGTTTTGCATGGTGACAAAGATGTGTTACACAAATCAATTTGCACAACTTATTCAATCAACCCAAATCCTTTGATAATAATTTTATTTACTTATCACATTCGTGCATCATCTACTCTTTAATGTATGCATCTAAACTACCTAAGGCGGTGTTTGATAGCCTAAGATTAATAAGATTTAGGGGCAATTTTAACCTAAATCCATCCAAACGTGAAATAATGTATAAATAAGACAAGTTTGCTAAACCAAATTCTCTCCTTCCATTAATTTTTTGATGTAAATCCAGATTTACTATATCTAATTTTTGCGTGGATTACACATAATTAGTGCACAAGAAAACTAAATCCTAACAAAATGCCAAACAAAAGAGATGAATTTAAGCAAGCGGATTTAAGTTAAATCTTACCAAACATCTTTTTGGATTTATCAACACTGGAATTTATAAATCCGGATTTACCGGATTTACTAAATCCAACACGCAGCCATTATCTTCAAATACTGTTAAAAGCACAATCTCTCATATATAATCATTTTTCAATCTAGCATTCCTATTTTGACCACAAATCTATCATCATATTCTTATTTTTGTCACACTCAGCTTGTTAATCAAAGACTTATTTAATTTCCAACAATAAAAATTAGTACAATTAGAGAACAAAATTGTTTTCTCGAACATGAGCGACGTTAACAATATTTTCCTGGTCAAACACTGAACATCAATATTCAATACTACGCAGAATCCAAACCAGTGGGTTTCGAGGCTTCAGTACTCATCGAAGCGGCTGAAATCCTCGTCCTTAAAGGGAAACTTCTCCGGCCATTCGACGTCCTTCAGAACCTAGAACCAGAAAGGCAGTAAGGTAAAATTTCCCCGCCTTCCACGAGACCAAAATTCAAAACCCTAAAATGTTGTGCAGTTCCTAAAACCGCACCTGTTCCACTGGAGAGACTCCCTGCTTCGGCCAGGCCAGTGCTGTTAGTGAGCGGCTGCTGTTGCTGGAACCCATTCGTCGGAGCTGATCGAGAAACGACGCCCCCAGACCGAGGAAGAGCCGCCGAGGGGGAACTCCAAAGCCAGCCCCGCCGCCGGAAGCGAGCCGGAAAGTGATGAAAGGACGGAAGAGGGAAGATGCTATTGAGGAGGCCATGAGGACGGCGGTGATAAGATCGCCGTCGGTGAACCCATCTTAAGAGCCGGCTGGGGGACGGAGAGAGGAGGCGTGGCCATTTTGTATACACTAACATCAAAGGAGTATCGTGTGGATAAATAATAGCAGAAATGACCTAAAAATCAAGGGGATGTTCGATTGGAATAATTTGCAGTTTACTTTAATTCTTAGAAAAAAAAAAGAAATTAAATATTTGGCACTAAAAATAAAAAATATAATATAATATATATGAATGAATTTAGGATTTAATAAATTTGACGTAAATGGATATTTATATTATTCATTAATGTAAAATGCTATCGGTCGGGTCACATATTGTCGGTCGTAGTCACTATTGCTCGCTTGCTCATTGCTGTCATCGTCGTCGGTAGCCTACTACCACCCGTCGCCACTTGCCCATTGCCCACTCGCAGGAGCCAACCCCAGACACACTACCCGACCAACTCTACCCAACCAACGTCCACTGGCCATCGCAGCCCCTCTGTCACTCGCTATCTAGTGCTTAGTGCCCACCATCGCCACCCATTGCCTATCGTGGTATGTCGCCTTCAGCCTCTGCCACCCACCCCACTATTATTGGCCACCTTCGATGTCGTTGCCGCCGCCGCCTCCCACCCGCGACCGACGTCAACCTCCTGCCCGATGTCGCGGCTGCCGGCCTCCTTGAAACTACCACCACTAAACGTCGCCCACCACACGCCAGTGATACTTTATATATATTTGAAATATATTATTTTTAGGTTACTCCAAATCCAATAAAAAAATATAAAGTCCTCCTATGTTTATTTTAAAGTGATTCAAACAATTCAAAACTATTTCTAATGCAATATATTATATTACATTCATTTTACATTGCATTATATTTCGAGCAAAACCAAATGGCTCTTAAAATTAGGAAGATTTGAAAGATTTTAAACATTAAGCATAACGTTCCAACTAGCTATTTCGGGGCGGATCAATTCGTTTTGCTTATTCAACCAGGGCGGATTAATCCTCAGTACGATAAGAGGAAGTAAAAAACCAGAACATCTAAATATTATAACTCGCGAGTCAAAGAACGATAATTTAAAGCATGCGAGCTAGTCCTAGAGAAGGCTGATGCATTAGCTTGCAACCAGACGCTCAAGCAACTTGACCCCTCATGGATCAAACCAAATATTGTCAAAGAACAAATCAGACCAGATGCATACAAGCTAATCAAAGGTAAAGAAGTCTCTAGGACATGAAGTAGAGCCGATCTAAAAATATTATACCCATAAAAATGGAAACGTGCCAATACTCATATAAACTGAAGTATATATAAAGCTAACACAAGCTGGAAGAGGAGCAAGCCCCTACAAATCTAATGTACACCTGGCTCGGGTAACTCACCCAAAGTAAAAAATACAGAATCATGCATACAAGTAAAGAGAAGACAACAGTAGATAAAAAGAACTCATATTCACAAATAAATAGCATATAACAACAGACATAATATAACTTGAGTCTCTATATTACATATCAACTTCAACAGTTATATAAAATAAAGAAAGATACACACTTCTCGCTCTTTCCGGAAATCGAAAGCTCCACCTTCTCAACCTTTCGGGAAATTGGAAGCCCTTGTGATAGCGGTGTTGTGGCTTCTCCCACGGGTGAGCTATCACGAGGTCCCCCAATTACCAGTTGGAAGGCCTTGAGAAGGCTGAAAAGGATTCTGCTAGATGCTTTTCTTCCTTGAGGATCGCTGCAGTAGCAAAGCTAGAGCTCGAGAAACACTTATGGTGAATATGTTAGAAGTAACAAAGACAATCGGTCCGACCCAGGATTACCAGCTTCCCCTTCATCAGGTTAAGTATATACTAGTAGGGCTCGGACTCCTCTTATGTATATCCTTCACCGAGTAAGACAATTGGGGAGCCAAATGTCAGGTGAGTCCAAACTGACCAATGCTCAAATTCAACGAGCAAAATGCCTCATGATTTGGATATCAACAAGCAAAATGATTACTATTTTGCTCGACTCCCCTACCCTCAGAATCTCTTGCAACGGCACGATCTTCACACATCAAATTTACTTTTATTCCCCAAATCACTCTAAACAAAAAATTCTTAAAGAGGTCTTTGGTAGCATACTTTTAACAGAATTTAATCATGAATTTAACATAAATCTAGTCAAACACCATAATAAAAACAAAATCCAACGCTCGGTCAAATTGAATTTCTTCTCTTTCCATCTTTTTCTATAATCGTTGTCTCTTTTGAGACGTAAGTTTGAATTTAATAAAAGTCTATTCGGGCAGATGTTNATATTATACCCATAAAAATGGAAACGTGCCAATACTCATATAAACTAAAGTATATATAAAGCTAACACAAGCTGGAAGAGGAGCAAGCCCCAACAAATCTAATGTACACCTGGCTCGGGTAACTCACCCAAAGTAAAGAGAAGACAACAGTAGATAAAAAGAACTCATATTCAGNTTTGTGTGTTTGTTTTGGGGCAGCAGTCGGTATCTCTATTTTTTCTTTTATGGATGTATTCAAGGGTCTGAGTGGTGCTTCACGTCTATCTTGCTATCAATGCGGTGATTACTCTTCTTCTACCCTTTCCCGTTCTTCCCGCATCGCTCCTTGCCTCCCTTCCTTGCTACTGCTGCCCAGAACCAGCATTTCATGTTGTTTTCTTGTTGTTCCAGCCAGTTCTGTAGACTTGTCGTTGCTGCTAAGAACAGCCAGTAATTGCAATTTTTCTATTGTACGTAACCACCTGCTCTATTTTGTCGCCATCCAAAACAACAAAGATTCATTGTTTTATTGTTGTTTCCTGTCATTTGCTCTACTTTCCTGCTTGTTGGTGGTCATCCGCCGTTAGGGGTGTAAAAGAATTGAGCTTGTTAGGGGTGTAAAAGAATTGAGCTTGAGCGAGCCCAGGCCCTGCCCATGTATGGCTCGTTAAAAAATATCATTGTTTGTGCTCAGCTCGTTTATCTATTGAGCCTAAAAAATTTATTGTGTTCGAATCATTTGTTTAACGATATCTTCGTGCACAACGAAGAACTGTTTTGACAGCCCTAGTGACGCAGCCGTAGGTAGATATTAAAGGTAGATGCGATATTTAAATTTTGTTATTTATATTAAAATATTGTTTTAAATAGAACTATTTTTCTATTTTTAAACTAATAATTTTAATTGATTATCAATTTCTGTAATCTTTTCAATTAAATTATTTAAAAATAATATTCAACAATTTATATATTACGACAATGACAAGCATTTATTCAACTAAGTGGGGGAAAACTGAGAATATATATATATATATATA
>JXCR01033246.1:27335-50984 GCA_002079205.1 Phalaenopsis hybrid cultivar | reverse complement strand
TTCTGCTAGATGCTTTTCTTCCTTGAGGATCGCTGCAGTAGCAAAGCTAGAGCTCGAGAAACACTTATGGTGAATATGTTAGAAGTAACAAAGACAATCGGTCGGACCCAGGATTACCAGCTTCCCCTGCATCAGGTTAAGTATATACTAGCAGGGCTCGGACTCCTCTTATGTATATCCTTCACCGAGTAAGACAATTGGGGAGCCAAATGTCAGATGAATCCAAACTGACCAATGCTCAAATTCAACGAGCAAAATGCCTCATGATATGGATATCAACAAGCAAAATGATTACTATTTTGCTCGACTCCCCTACCCTCAGGATCTCTTGCAACGGCACGATCTTCACACATCAAATTTACTTTTATTCCCCAAATCACTCTAAACAAAAAATTCTTAAAGAGGTTTTTGGTAGCATACTTTTAACAGAATTTAATCATGAATTTAACATAAATCTAGTCAAACACCAAAATAAAAACAAAATCCAAGGCTCGGTCAAATTGAATTTCTTCTCTTTCCATCTTTTTCTATAATCATTTTGTCACTTTTGAGACTAAGTTTGAATTTAATAAAAGTCTATTCGGGCAGATGTATAGTTTTAAAAAGCATATGTAAACTGCTAAAGATGTTTTTAAAAAAACAACTGGTTGCTATTATAATATATATATATATATATCTTTTTTTGAAAAAGCGACAGCCATTGTAGGTAGTCCGATCTGATGGAAAAACACAGTTTTTAGCTGCATCATTGCCCCAAACATAGAGAAACAAATTTAAAAGATTTACATCGTCGTTGCTTGCAATCTTCATTCTTGTCACGGCTCGTCAGATTTGTCGGATTTGATAAATCCTTTTTGATTTAAATCCGGCAGTACAACCAAACATTATCTTAAGATTTGCAGGGTTTCATCTCAAGCCTATGTATAAGAACTCCAATGTATCGCGTCCAGACGCAATATTTCTCGAAATAAGAAAAAATATTGCATCTGTNCCCAATCATAGAGAAACAAATTTAAAAGATTTACATCGTCGTTGCTTGCAATCTTCATTCTTGTCACGGCTCATCAGATTTGTCGGATTTGATAAATCCATTTTGATTTAAATCCGGCAATACAACCAAACATTATCTTAAGATTTGCAGGGTTTCATCTCAAGCCTATGTATAAGAACTCCAATGTATCGCGTCCAGACGCAATATTTCTCGGAAGAAGAAAAAATATTGCGTCCGGAGTCCAGACACAAGCTGGTCCGCACAACAGGGGCAATACACCAGAAAGAGCGGAGGAGGAGGAAAAAAAATGAATTTGGTATATCGCATCCGTTGTCTAGAAGTAATATTTTTTCAGAAGAAGAAAAAATATCATGTCCGAAATCCGATCACAACCTGCATCTAGACAACGGACTCGGTACGCTGGAAGTGGCGTAACNAATGAATTTGGTATATCGCATCCGTTGTCTAGAAGTAATATTTTTTCAGAAGAAGAAAAAATATCATGTCCGGAATCCGATCACAACTTGCATCTAGACAACGGACTCGGTACGCCGGAAGTGGCGTAAGAGAAAAAAATAGCTCTGATGTATTGAGTTCGTTGTCCAGACATCAATGTAACGCCCTAAAGAAAGCCGCGAAAAAGAAACTAAATTATTTGTCACCTTGTTACTCACTCATGCTCATCTATTAAATTTCAACATCCTTCTTAAGAGATAGAAAGAAAACCATTTGATTTTTATTATTTAAATAACTTATGAAAATTTCCTGAGGGACCAAAAAAGNCATGCCTTATAACTCCTATCCTTTGAGAAAATATTTACGGCTTAACACGCCATGCGTTTGACAATATGATACAAGACCCGGAGATCTATGTCTTTTTAGAGCCAAGAAATTATTAGATCGGGTGTCCAATAACAGAAGATCAAGTGGTGATTTTGGGCTCACTGACATACGTGGTTCGTGCCCGAGTTGTCACATGATACTCTGTTATTGGACATTTGATGCAACTTTGCATAATTTTTAATTTTTTTACGAGATTCTCAAAGTATTAAACGACAAGTAGATGTTATAATTATTAAGTTTATCCTCTAATTAATGTTTTTTGAGGGTATGGATGTTATAATTATAAGTTTAACTTCTAATTTTTATTTTTTGAGGGGGTTCTCAAATCTATTAAATGACAAGTGTGTTCATCGGATCGATATGAGACCTGACAATCGGTGGTTACCGACAATTGTTTTCCCTTGATTTGCCTTGTTGGTTTCCAGTTGATCGTTAAATCGTGGTTCGATCAGTTTGCTATGGGCCGATCGTCATATGTTCGATTGACTCGATCTTTAGTCCTGCTTTTGGGGAACTTTTGTGGCCTGGATTGTAGACTAATTGATTGATAAATTTTATACTCATTATATCTAATCTTGGGAGCAATACAACATATTAGTAGGTATGATTTCTATTAATCAGAGATGTCCCATCATAAAAGTAATTAAATTGGCATACAGACTACCCGTATTTCCATAACTAGCACCTAAAATTTGATTTTTTACATTTATACCATCCAAAAATACACTTTCCAAGCTTAGCTAAGGTGGTATGTGTGTAAAAATTGAAGTTAGGACATGAAAATCGAGTAATATCCTTCCATAATTAAAATATCATAAAGAATATATCTAGATAATTTTTGGACGGTGGATAAGAGGGCTAATCAAATCAGACGACCAAAAGACGGAAGAAAGAATATTTAGTGACGAAATTAGAATTTTGAATTAGAAGAGGTAAAGAATTCACTTCTATTTTTATATATAATTTGTTTTTTTTAATAATTATAATTAAATTTGCTCAACATCCATACAAAATAACATTCCTATACTTATAGGAAATTGGGATCATTTTATGAAATGTAGATCATGCCCCAGCTGTTTTATGTCGTCGATCGGTTGACACTAGTTGTCTTTGAGGTAGCCATAAGTATAATTGTGTCATTACTTGACAAATCTTCATATCCTTCGACCAATAAGTTGGCGAGATAATATATATTGAAAATCATTCATCTTTCCGCTCGATCGGAATTTCTTGGTTCAGTCGATTGATTCATTCAGTCCCTATCGATTTGACGGATCTTCATGCTCGTTTAGGTTGATCCCTTGACACATGCCGTAAAGCATATTTTACTCGCACATACTTTAGTTTATTGATTCTCTCATATATTATTAGATTGCAAATGCAATAAGAACGAGTGAATTAAATTCAGTAGAAGTTTGTTTTTTATTAAATAGGATTAGATGATTAAAACTTCCTTGGTTTATGTGCATGTGATCGTTTATAAATAGGGAATGTTGCATTCCCAATTTTGCTTGATCCGGGTTTCCTTTTCTCAGTGTCCTATTCGTCCTCTTGAAAAAATGTCCTATGATAGATAAACTTCTGAAGTCCCAAGCTTCCCTTCCGAGCAAATTTATACTTCGTGACTTGTTCACCGGATAAAATCAAGAGACACCATGAGAAAGAGCGAAGAAGGAAACTTATGGGAAAGAAGAGGAGAGGCTTGCCTTCGAGTCAACCTGGCTCATCTTGGGTAGTTACGGGATGCACTCCATTTGGGGTCACATGTACCTATCAGATGGTTGTAATTGTGCAATCGCCCAACATAGCTCCACCTGCAGTCCTCGCAATGACCCCCAGTGTCATTCCTTTCTGGTGCCCGCTGATCCCCCATCGTTCATGCGACTTCATTCTGATGAGCCAACCGTATTTGAGGCAATTAAAGCCATGGGTATGTTTTTGCTCTCGACCAGAATCGCTTTTAGGAATTGTCTTAGGTATAGTAGATGATGAGACTCAACCAGGTTTAGGTGGAGTTCCCGCGAAGGTGGTGTTGTCGACCACCACGGGGATTTCTCATTTCCTATCAAGGCACAAGAGGGGAAGGCACGATTGATCCAGGGGGATCGCAAGGAGTTGGGTTGTCGCTTGGCCGAGATTTAGAGCTCAATTGCTCGTGAAGCCAGTTTTTAGCGAAGGTCGAAAGTAAGTATTGTGTCAGCCCGTGTGGAGCTGTTGGAATAGAAGATTTCAGCGATAAAACAAATAATGTCCATTAGGCTAGTTCTAGTGGTGAATTTTTGTTTCAGATACTATTTCAGTTGGGGTATGTCTGCGATAAGCCAGCTTCGAACCCGTGTAGAGCTTCTTTCTTCCTCCATGTTGTTGATTTTTGCATGTCTTTTCCATTTGAGTTTTTCTAGGTGGTTACTCCCAATTTTGACTCGCGACGGTTGGGATTCACTCAAACCATATAAAATTGGTTTAATGGTTGTGGAGATACTTACCTTTCCTTTGTAACTTCTTTCTAAGCTCTTGTTTCCTCCTTTGATTGAGATATGGCTCCTCATCATTGAGAAGCGGCCCCTCACATCTTTTGTCACTATTCTTCTCGCGAGTTTGTAGCGACCCCTCTTTCTGTATCATCTAAGATGTCCCAAGCCGAAGTACCAGAGTATTAATCGGGCCACATTCATGACCATTCACCTCAAGGTTTCTGCTCCACAAGAAAGGGTGAATATTGTAAAGGTGAACAAGTTGGTGGTTCTTGTTCTTATTGTGTGAGGAGTTGTGTTATTTTTAGCTAGTATGGGGTTGTCCCCATGCAAGTAATGTCAAATTCAATTGCTACTCTATTGGCTTTCTTGGTCCTTACTTGTCAGAAGGGGATCATTTGGTCAATATGCTTTTTCAAATATCCAATCTCCGTATAACCATACCCCAGGTGGGTGTGTTCAATTTTTGTTCATGTGTCAGTTTCACTTTTATCATCTTCAGAAAAAGAGAGAAGATTGAAAGTTGAAGTTTTATTTTGTCTTTTTCAAAAAATGGTTGGTTGTCCCAATAACATTCGACGCCATCCTCTTTCTGAAGGCCAAGCCGAACATTTTGCCCAAAGTGCACCCTGAGATTAACAAGATCAAAAAAGAGATTTTATACATCTGGTAATATTTAGAGTCTACGACGATCAACAAGACATTGGCTCTCTATAAGCATGGTAGAATGGCTACGGTGGAATGACAGGTTTCTCATGCCAAAACTTTGGCCTCAAAAAGAGCGAAGGAACAACCGAGAGAGGACGAGAAAAATGATAACAAGTTATCCAAAGTGTGATCACTTCTATTGTCTTTATTTCCTTATAAACCAAAAAAAAAAAAAAACAAACAAAGAACATAATGACACGCTTTATCAATGAAATGAGTGTTTTTGGGTACACCTACCTTACGTAGATTTTGTTGTGCTACTTGTCTATTTTGAATGACTAATTGACGATGTGTCGTTTTGGTTGTTTAGTGGCATCATGTAATGCTAATTTGGAAGTACATAAGAGGGCCAACCCAAGTGTTAAGAGAGAAAGTTTGACAGCCTATTTATTCTCCACATCATGACAAATAATAGTGGTGGCATAAGAAAGGGGGTGCCCCTCACCCCACTAAATAAATATATGTTGTTATTTGTAATATAAAAAAAATTATACTTAAATTTTTTTTATAATTATGTATATTGTAGATGCTTTACCTTCTTTGTCTCTCTTGCACTAAGTTGATTTAAACATTTGTCATCTTTTGGAGATTTATATGAATAACTTGACATACATTCATGAAATGCTAGCTTATATTTATTAATTGAGAAATTTACATACATACCACACAATTCCTATATATTTACATATCTAGCAAAAAGTATGATATTAACACTTAGAACACATTGATGTCATAAACTTGTGCATGAACATTTGCATTTCACTTTTAAAAATTTGGTGACGGTTGTAATTTTGACGTGATGTTAAAATTTTGAGTGGTATGTATGTAAATATGAATATTTAGTTGTTAGATATGTAAATACATAAGAATTGTGTGGTCTTGTATGTAAATGCCCCTTATTTATTTACATGGAACATGCTCAAACAAGATTTTAAAAGTATATCACACAAACAACATGTTTGGACATTTACATAATCATTTGTGTTTAACAAACAACCCACCAAGAATACAACAAAATATTCATTTAATAGATAGATAAATTTAAATATTTTATCATCAATATTTAAACTTTACCCAAACAACCGAAATAACACCAACATATGTGTGTGTGTGTGTGTGTTGCACACGCGTACCATGAAGATCGTAAGTCCCCTCAGGTCACGGGTTTGAATCTCCCCATATGCAGTAAAAACTCAGTTCCAGCTCAAAATCGATAGAAATTAGTAAAAAAATATCTTAAAACTATGATGATGTTTAACCTAGCCTTAGCCATACAAAAACTAAAGGGAAATTTACAAGCATACCACACAATTTTTACATATTTACATATCTAATGGGCAAAAATTTATATTTTCACTTTACAATACATTGGTGTCATAAATTTATATATATAAAATGTGATTTTCATTTTTAAAAAGATAATGATAGTAATATTTTGGATGTGATTTTAAAGATTTGAGTGGTTGTTAACCTCACTTTTAGATGAGGTCTAGTTCTTCCTACCAAACAGATGTCATATATTTCTTAGTTTATTTGATCGAGTCTCATCCTCAAGTCTTGTGTTTATCCTTCGGGATAGATACAGGGTTTGAGGTACAGCGCTATTTCATTTAAACTATGAAGAATATGAGATCAGTTTGATTTCATATTTTTTTTCTAAACTTAAACATATATGTAAATTAAAATGTCCTTCTGAAGCGGACAAAGAGATTTCGATTCCGGTGACCGACAACTTCTTACGAACAACTCTACAACCTAAAATAATGTCGACAATGGTATGAATGTAAATATTAATGTTTAGATTTTAGATATGTAAATGCATAAGAATTGAGCGGTATGTAAATGCCCAAAAAATAAATGAAAAAGGTTGAACAGTGTAGTACCGAGCTCAACTTGGTTCATTTACAACACTAGAAAAAAATAGTACTTATCTTCAACGAATCAATTTTGATAGATGATTTTCTCTTACTAGTATTCATGACCCATGTCTTGTTTCCTTTGCTTTAATCCTCAAAAAAAAATAAAATAAAATAAAGGATATATATGTAAAATGAGCATGGAGTAATAGCTAAGAAAGAGAAAGGTTCATTTTATGTATAGTTGTGATTGTTAAGAAGAGGGCACAACCTATGAAGAAACATGAAGCTAATTATAACATGTAATGGATAACTTTTGGACTTTTAAATCAGAAAGAAAAATAAATGTTAGACTTGTGATTTTTTCAAAATAAATGGCCAAGGCCTCAAGGGATAGGGACTAAACNCTTAGCCATACAAAAACTAAAGGGAAATTTACAAGCATACCACACAATTTTTACATATTTACATATCTAATGAGCAAAATTTTATATGTTCACTTTACAATACATTGGTGTCATAAATTTATATATAAAAAAGGTGAATTTCACTTTTAAAAAGATAATGATAGTAATATTTTGGATGTGATTTTAAAGATTTGAGTGGTATGCATGTAAATATAAATGTTTAGATTTTAGATATGTAAATGCATAAGAATTGAGCGGTATGTAAATGCCCCAAAAAATAGATGAAAAAGGTTGAACAGTGTAGTACTGGTAATAGCTAAGAAAGAAAGGTTCATTTAATGTAGTTGTGACTGTTAAGAAGGGGGCACAACCTATGAAGAAACATGAAGCTAATTATAGCATGTAATGGCTAACTTTTTAAATCAGAGAAAAAAAGGAAAAAAAATAAATAAATGTTAAACTTCTGATTTTTTCAAACTAAATGACCAAAGCCTTAAGGGATAGGGACTAAAGCAAGTTTACATGTGAGGAGATGAAATTTTACTTGAAAGAGGGGATGAAGAGATGATTAAGGTTTCTTTATGTACATTAGAGTAAGCATGTGATCATCCAAAGCTCTTTTCGATCGCCATCACTATTAATGATAAAATATGGACATGTCTTGGAAGATAAGAAGACTCTTCTAAGTTTTAAGGAGTATGAGAAGAACTCGCTACAATTGAAATTACTCAATTAAGATTAAGAGAGAGAGAAAGAGAGAGAGAGATGCACTTAACAAAGCAAAAAAGAAGTCTAATTTTAGAGAGCTTTGATTGGCTTGACCTATATCTATTGTGGAAAGCACAACCTAAAGATTTTTGTTGTTATCACTTGTAAGTCGTAAAATAGATTATAAGTATGATATAGAGGAAAGAAATGGAGAGAAAAAGAAGAGCAAAGATTAAAAAAGGAGAGATCATGTTTAAGGTTTCCCGAAGTTGATGTCTTTCTCAAACTCTAGCTTGCTTTGTGTCAATATATACACATCTATAGCCACCAACTAATCGCCTTGTTGAGGTCCCACCAAGGGTTCTTATAAAAAATGCTATCATTAGTTTGGGCCAGTACTGCAATGACTTTGATTTAAAAGGTCATAATCATTAGCACGATGTTACAAAGCTATTAACAATTTGATCATACTACACTCATCTACCGCTCACCTACCACATCTCACCTACCGCTGACCTACCACTCATCTACCACTCTCATTGTTTCTATAAATATTCTCTTTTGATTTAAAGGAAATGCAAGCCAAGCAAGCCCAAGCCAAGTCATCTTGAGAGCTAAGAGAAAGAGAGGAAGAAAGAGAGAGGAAGGGAGAGAAGAAAATAGAGATTTTCTTGTACACGTCAAAGCACTTGACGGTAAAATTCCTCGAAGAAATAAATCCTCTGCAGCTTCATAAACATATGCAAATTTGCCGAACCACGTAAATTTGTGTGCCGCTCTGGTGTTTTTCTGTGTGCAATTTTGATCGTTTCATTTTTCGCTTTATTGTTGACATTTTTCACAACAAAACAAACATAATATCTCTCATTCCGTTGGTCAAGATACGTAATAGTCATTATAGAAGAGATCTGAGCTTCAAATATACATGGAAGCTTCAACTAGCAATATAAGATCATTTTGTTATAAAATAAAATAATATCATGAAAAAAATAACTATTTAGTTTAGATAGAAATAATTAATTTCTTATTAATGTATTAATTGTATTTATGTTCATTCAATCAATAATATCTATACCAAATATATACTAAACCAGTTCGATTTCATAAATGTTGATCAATATAGTATGGGTGCTATTTAATTCAAATGAAAAAGATTGTGAAACTTATATCAAAATAGTATACTTTTTTAGTCATGATACTAACCATTTTTCAAAATAACAACACTGATGATAAGAATATAAAATAATTAGTAAACTAGCACAAAAACAGTCGTGTTGTATCTTTGGACACTTGCCGAGGCATTTAGATCTAGACGCAACTTCATTTGAGTTGCTTTCCTGATGAAAGCATCAATCCATTATCGTCTTCTTGGTATTTTATTCTTGGTTTGTTGGGCCTTTGAATTTGCATGTAAGCCGTAAAAGCATAGACTTCTGACAATCAATGATTAGCTTTTAAGTATTATTTTCATAATGATTAAATTTAGCATAATTCTTTTTAAAAATATTAATATTTTTAATAAATTATTAACAAATTTTCATAATCCAACATGAATCTCGAGTCGTCGCATGAATCTTAGGATAATTTTTAAACTAATAATGTTCAAACTTCAATTAAAAATTATTTAGAACTCCGATTTCAATAAACTTGTAGTCAAACTGCCTAGCTCGACGAAACGAACACAAGGACACCGAAGTGGGTCCAATTAGAGTCAAATTAAAACCAGATCAAGCTGTTAAATTATGTTTGGAAGTTTCTAGTGCTCAATAAGGACAAACAGAATCCAAAATTGACAACCTTACAATCAAATTGAGTGTCTCAATGAGTCGAATCCAACGAGTCCAATATCATTCAATTGTGACACCATAAAGCACTTATATGCAAACTCCATCCGATCAAGGGGATCTCTGGGTCATCCAATGAATTAATCTGAATTTTTTTCTTATTTGTCGGCGGGGCCTCTCATATAAAAGGAACTAAGCTCTGAACTTGAAGAAGGATCCGGAAAACGCTTTCTGCTCCTACCACTGCTGGCCACTATCGCGAAATCCCGACATATGTTGCAGAGTACCGAAACACATTGTTGAACAAGACCAACACCGCAGAATAACGAAACACATTATTGAACAACGNACCCCCACCTCTCCTCCACCTCCGGCGACCACGTAAGCCACAAACGCCGCCTGAACAGGTCCCAGACTCGGATTATACGCCGCCGATTCCGTATACGATCCCGCATACACCTTCCCCTCTCCATCCGCCATCGCGAAGCCCGACACGCTTCCGCTGTACGGAGCATGCGATGCCCTAGCGGCCTGCAGCGCCGCCTTCCTCAGCCGCTCCTCCAATTCCCCACCAAACTCCCCAACCTCCTCGATCAGATCGTTGAAATGGGGTTCGAGAAGCAGGGGAACTTCTTCATGAAGCAGATCGGAAGGACCGAAAGGGTTAGGTAAGAAATCGGAAAGCGGGCGGAAATCACCTGTTACCAGTATCTGGATCTGAGAGGCCGATCGGATCTCCTGGAAGAACTGGCGACAGTGACCGCAAGGTAACTCGGAGATGGCGATGAAGGGGATCGAGGTTTCAGAGTGTAAGGCGGCGTTGGTAATGAGGAATTGCTCGGCGTGGATGGTCTGGTGGAGAGGGACGCCGAGGAACTCGATGTTGGCACCGAGGTAGATCCGGCCNTAACTCGGAGATGGCGATGAAGGGGATCGAGGTTTCGGAGTGTAAGGCGGCGTTGGTGATGAGGAATTGCTCCGCGTGGATGGTCTGGTGGAGAGGGATGCCGGGGAACTCGATGTTGGCACCGAGGTAGATCCGGCCGGAGGTTCCAAGGGCGGCGGCGCCGACATGGAATTTGGAGATCGGTGGCCGAGCGAGCTTNTAACTCGGAGATGGCGATGAAGGGGATCGAGGTTTCGGAGTGTAAGGCGGCGTTGGTGATGAGGAATTGCTCGGCGTGGATGGTCTGGTGAAGAGGGACGCCGGGGAACTCGATGTTGGCACCGAGGTAGATCCGGCCGGAGCTTCCAAGGGCGGCGGCGCCGACATGGAATTTGGAGATCGGTGGCCGAGCGAGCTGCCGGGCGGCCGGAAGGAGAGCGGGAAGGAGGTCTCGGAGAGTTTCAAGGCCCTTCTCCTTGCGCATCTGTTCTGCTTCTTCTGGTTCGATCACGAATGGCGATCGGCGAATCTTCGCCGTCGGTGCCGCCGCCATCTCCCTGCTCCGGTGGAGGTAAGAAATTGAAAAACTGTTTTCAAATTTCCCTGTAAAACGGGAAGCTGTGGAGGATCTGCGGTGATGGTGAAGGTGCCATTTAAAGCCGCCGGAGGCTTGTGGGCAAATTGGTAATTTACACTGATTGTCTTTATAAGTTAGGGGTAAATCAATTTGGCACAAACACCCCTTGTATTTTTTCATTTTATGGCTTTCACCTAAAAATCATGCCTTATAACTCCTATCCTTTGAGAAAATATTTAGGGCTTAACACGCGACAATATGATACTAGACCCGGAGATCTGTGTTTTTTGAGAGCCGAGAAATTATTGCATCGGGTGTCCAACAACAAAGATCACGTGGCGATTTTAGGTCCAGTGACATAAGAGGTTCGTGTCTGGTTTGTCAGATGACACTCTGTTATTGAACACCTGATGCAACTTTACATAATTTTTAGTTTTTTTTATGGGATTCTCAAAATATTAAACGACAAGTAGATGTTATAATTATTAAATTTATCCTCTAATTAATGTTTTTTGAGGGTATGGATGTTATAATTAAAAGTTTAACTTCTAATCTTTGTTTTTTGAGGGGGTTCTCAAATCTATTAAATGACAAGTGTGTTCATACGATCAATATGAGACCTGACAATCGGTGGTTACCGACGATCTTTTTCCCTTGATTTGCTTCGTTGACTTCCAGTTGATCGTTACATCGTGGTTCGATCAGTTTGCTATGGGTCGACCGTCATATGTTTGATTGACTCGATCTTTATGCCTGCTTTTGGGGAACTTTTGTGGCCTGGATTGTAGACTAATTGATTGATAAATTTTATACTCATTATATCTAATCTTGGGAGCAATACAACATATTAGTAGGTATGATTTCTATTAATCACAGATTTATCATCATAAAAGTAATTAAATTGGCATAGAGACCACCCGTATTTCCATAACTAGCACCTGAATTTTGATTTTTTTACATTTATACCACCCAAAAATACACTTTCCAAGCTTAGCTAAGGTGGTATATGTGTAAAAATTGAAGTTAGGAGGTAGATATGTAAATACATGAAAATCGAGTAATATGTAGGTAAAAGCTTCCATAATTAAAATGTCATAAAGAATACATCTAGATAATTTTTGGACGGTGGATAAGAGGGCTAATCAAATCAGACGACCAAAAGACGGAAGAAAGAATATTTAGTGACGAAATTAGAATTTGGAATTAGAAGAGGTAAAGAATTCACTTCTATTTTTATATATAATTGTTTTTTTTTAATAATTATAATTAAATTTGCTCAACATCCATACAAAATAACATTCCTATACTTATAGGAAATTGGGGTCATTTTATGAAATGTCGATCATGCCCCAGTTGTTTTATGTCGTCGATCGGTTGACACTAGTTGTCTTTGGGGTAGCCATAAGTATAATTGTGTCATTACTTGACAAATCTTCATATCCTTCGACCAATAAGTTGGCGAGATAATATATATTGAAAATCATTCATCTTTCCGCTCGATCGGAATTTCTTGGTTCAGTCGATTGATTCATTCAGTCCCCATCGATTTGATGGATCTTCATGCTCGTTTAGGTTGATCCCTTGACACATGTCGTAAAGCATATTTTACTCGCACATACTTTAGTTTCTTGATTCTCTCATATATTATTAGTTTGCAAATGCAATAAGAACGAGTGAATTAAATTCAGTAGAAGTTCGATTTTTATTAAATAACATTAGATTATTAAAACTTCCTTGATTTATGTGCATGTGATCGTTTATAAATAGGGAATGTTGCATTCCCAGTTTTGCTTGATCCGGGTTTCCTTTTCTCGGTCTCCTAACCGTCCTCTTGAAAAAATGTCCTATGATAGATAAACTTTTGAAGTCCCAAGCTTCCCTTCCGAGCAAAGTTTTACTTCGTGACTTGTTCACCGGATAAAATCAAGAGACACCATGAGAAAGAGCGAAGAAGGAAACTTATGGGAAAGAAGAGGAGAGGCTTGCCTTCGAGTCGAGCTGGCTCATCTTGGGTAGTAACGAGATGCACTCCATTTGTGGTCGCATGTACCTATCAGATGGTTGTAATTGTGCAATCGCCCAACATAGCTCCACCTGCAGTCCTCGCAATGACCCCCAGTGTCATTCCTTTCTGGTGCCCGCTGATCCCCCATCGTTCATGCGACTTCATTCTGATGAGCCAACCGTATTTGAGGCAATTAAAGCCATGGGTATGTTTTTGCTCTCGACCAGAATCGCTTTTAGGAATTGTCTTAGGTATAGTAGATGATGAGACTCAACCAGGTTTAGGTGGAGTTCCCGCGAAGGTGGTGTTGTCGACCACCACGGGGATTTCTCATTTCCTATCAAGGCACAAGAGGGGAAGGCACGATTGATCCAGGGGGATCGCAAGGAGTTGGGTTGTCGCTTGGCCGAGATTTAGAGCTCAATTGCTCGTGAAGCCAGGTTTTAGCGAAGGTCGAAAGTAAGTATTGTGTCAGCCAGTGTGGAGCTGTTGGAATAGGAGATTTCAGCGATAAAACAAATAATGTCCATTAGGCTAGTTCTAGTGGTGAATTTTTGTTTCAGATGCTATTTCAGTTGGGGTATGTCTGGGATAAGCCAGCTTCGAACCCGTGTATAACCTTCTTTCTTCCTCCATGTTGTTGATTTTTGCATTTGAGTTTTTCTAGCTGCTCACTTCCATTTTTGACTCGCAACTGTTGGGATTGACTCAAACCCTATAAAATGGGTTTAATGATTGTGGAGATACTTTCCTTTCCTTTGTAACTTCTTTCTAAGCTTTTTTTTTTCCTCCTTTGATTGAGATATGGCTCCTCATCATTGAGAAGCGGCACTTCGCGTCCTTTGTCAGTATTCTTCTTGCGAGTTTGTAACAACCCCTCTTTCTGTATCATCTAAGATGTCCCAAGCCGAAGTATCAGAGTATTAACCAGGTCACATTCATGACCATTCACCTCAGGGTTTCCGCTCCACAAGAAAGGGTGAATATTGTAAATGAGAACAAGTTGGTGGTTTTGGTTCTTATTGTGTGAGGAGTTGTGTGTCATTTTTAGCTAGTATGGGGTTATCCCCATGCAAGTAATGTCAAATTCAATAGCTACTCTAATGGCTTTCATGGTCCTGACTTGCCAGAAGGGGATCGTTTGGTCGATATACTTTTTCAAATATCCAATCTCCGTATAACTATACCTCAGGTGAGTGTGTTCAATTTTTGTTCATGTGTTAGTTTCACTTTCATCATCTTGAGAAAAAGATAAAAGATTGGAAGTTGAAGTTTTATTTTGTTTTTTCAAAAAAATGTTGGTTGTCCCAATAACATTCGGCGCCATCCTCTTTCTGAAGGCCAAGGCGAACATTTCGCCCAAAGTGCACCCGGAGATTAACAAGATCAAAAAAGATATTTTATACATCTGGTAATATTTAAAGACTACGGCGATCAACAAGACATTGGCTCTCTATAAGCATGGTAGAATGGAAGCATGATAGAATGGCTACAGTGGAATGACAGGTTTCTCATACCAAAACTTTGCCCTCAAAAAGAGCGAAGGAACAACCGAGAGAGGACGAAAGAAATGATAACAAGTTATCCAAAGTGTGATCACTTCTATTGTCTTTATTTCCTTATTAACCAAAAAAAAACAAACAAACAAAGAACATAATGACACGCTTTATCAATGAAATGAGTGTTTTTTGGTGCACCTACCTTACGTAAATTTTGTTGTGCTACTTGTCTATTTTGAATAACTAATCGATGANGCTACTTGTCTATTTTGAATGACTAATTGATGATGTGTCGTTTTGGTTGTTTAGTGGCATCATGTAATGCTAATTTGGAAGTACATAAGAGGGCCAACCCAAGTGTTAAGAGAGAAAGTTTGACAGCCTATTTATTCTCCACATCATGACAAATAATAATGGTGGAATAAGAAAGGGGGTGCCCCTCACCCCACTAAATTAATATATGTTGTTATTTGTAATTAAAAAAATTATACTTAAATTTTTTTATAATTATGTATATTGTAGATGCTTTACCTTCTTTGTCTCTCTTGCACTAAGTTGATTTAAACATTTGTCATCTTTTGGAGATTTATATGAATAGCTTGATATACATTCATGAAATGCTAGCTTATATTTATTAATTGAGAAATTTACATACATGCCACACAAATCCTATATATTTACATATCTAGCAAAAAGTATGATATTAACACTTAGAACACATTGATGTCATAAACTTGTGCATGAACATTTGCATTTCACTTTTAAAAATTTGGTGACGGTTGTAATTTTGACGTGATGTTAAAATTTTGAGTGGTATGTATGTAAATATGAATATTTAGTTGTTAGATATGTAAATACATAAGAATTGTGTGGTCTTGTATGTAAATGCCCCTTATTTATTTACATGGAACATGCTCAAACAAGATTTTAAAAGTATATCACACAAACAACATGTTTGGACATTTACATAATCATTTGTGTTTAACAAACAACCCACCAAGAATACAACAAAATATTCATTTAATAGATAGATAAATTTAAATATTTTCTCATCAATATTTAAACTTACTCAAACAACCAAAATAACACCAAGATATGTGTTTGTGTTTGCTTGTGTGTGTGTGTGTGTGTTGCACACGCGTACCATGATTTGTTGGTAGAGCAGCCTCTTCGAAGATCGTAAGTCCCCTCAGGTCACGGGTTTGAATCCCCTCATATGTAGTAAAAACTCAATTCGCTCTGGTGTTTTTCTGCGTGTAATTTTAATCGTTCCATTTTTCGCTTTATTGCTGACGTTTTTCTCAACAAAGCAAACATAATATCTCTCATTCCTTTGGTCAAGATACGTAATAGTCATTATAGAAGAGACATGAGCTTCAAATATACATGGAAGCTACAACTAGCAATATAAGATCATTTTTTTTATAAAATAAAATAATATCATGAAAAAAATAAGTATTTAGTTTAGATAGAAATAATTAATTTCTTATTAATGTACTAATTGTATTTATGTTCATTCAATCAATAATTTCTATACCAAATATATATTAAAACAGTACAAGTTCATAAATGTTGATCAATATAGTATGGGTGCTATTTAATTCAAATGAAAAGTATTTTGAAACTTATATCAAAATAGTATACTTTTTTAGTCATGATACTAACCATTTTTCAAAATAACAACACTGATGATAATAATATAAAATAATTAGTAAACTAACACAAAAACAGTCGTGTACAATCTTTGGACACTTGCCGAGGCATTTAGATCTAGACGCAACTTCATTTGAGTTGCTTTCATGATGCAAGCATCAATCCATTATCGTCTTCTTGGTATTTTATGCTTGGTTTGTTGGGCCTTTGAATGTGCATGTAAGCCGTAAAAGCATAGACTTGTGACAATCAATGATTAGTTTTTAAGTAGTATTTTCATAATGACTAAATTTAGCATAATTCTTTTAAAAAATATTAATATTTTTAATAAATTATTAACAAATTTTCATAATCCAACATGGATCTCGATTCGTGGCATGAATCTTAGGATAATTTTTGAACTAGTAATGTTCAAACTTTAATTAAAAATTATTTAGAACTCCGATTTCAATAAACTTATAGTCAAACTGGCCAGCTCGACGAAACGAACACAACGACACCGAAGTGGGTCCAATTAGAGTCAAATTAAAACTAGATCAAGCTGTTAAATTATGTTTGGAAGTTTCTAGTGCTCAATTGAAAGGACAAACAGAATCCAAATTTGACAAGCTTACAATCAAATTGAGTGTCTCAATGAGACGAATCCAACGAGCCCAATATCATTCAATTGTGACACCATAAAGCACTTATATGCAAACACAATCCGATCAAAGGGATCTCTGGGCGATGAACTGGTTTGAATTTTTTTCTTATTTCTCGGGGGGGCTCTCATAGACTATAAATAAAGCCCTGACGCCTTCACGAAAAGGAACTAAGCTCTGAACTTGAAGAAGGATCGGGATAAGGAGTTAAAGTCCAGTGGTCTACACTGAAGATCCGGAAAACACTTTCTGCTCCTACCACTGCTGGCCACTATCGCGAAAACTCGACATATGTTGCAGAGTATCGAAACACATTGTTGAACAAGACCAACACTGCAGAATAATGAAACACATTGTTGAACAACGACTAACATAGTATAATAACGAAGTGTTGTGCAGAGTAACGACCAACATCACGGAGCAAGGGAACACTATGCGGAGTAACAGCCTACGCCACTCAGCAGTTGAGAAGCAGCATGGCATCCTAAATACTACGTAGCGACGCATTTCGAAGATGGGAGTATTAAAGTTCCCACATATGAACAATGTAACCACGCAACTCATTCCCGCTTGTGGGACAAGACCTGTACATGTACCTATCAAGTTATAGTTGATTATTTTTGGTTGGGCTACGTCCCGTAGTTGCTTCTTTTTTTAAATTTTCCACGTAAAAATTTCTAGTATTTCTACCTCCCATTTTAATTATGTGAGTATATGTTAAATTTTCAAATAATACTAAAATATTAATTAATCATTCTAATACGGCAAATCATCCAGCACAAATCATCCATGCGTGCTCTTCATCACCACCGCTATCTTGTTATTAACAATCATCCCTGGATGGTGTCTTCCTAGAGCATGAGGTAAAATTGAATGGTACTCATGTCAAGAGAATGGTGGCTTCCTAGAGCATAAGGTACGGGCTCGGTATAATATGTCATCCTATCATCTTCCCCATTCATCCAAATCAAGTTTTCTTGAGGCTACTAAATGATAATAAGAAGATTTACATGAATGCCATTCAATTCTCAGGTATTTACATATCGAACAACTAAACAACAATTTTTTTCAAATATGTCACCTTTACCTGTATATAAGTGTGTTTTAGCTTTTATAAGTTAAAATAGTGGCATTATTTAGGTGACATGAAAGATTTGGGTTGTATAAAAATAAAAGATAAAGTTAGGTGTTAAATATATAAATACATAAGAATTGGGTCGTATGTATGTAAATGTCCAATGAAATTACTATATCACACCGACACTTCTAAAAATGAGACATACATATGTCGAACATATATCGGACACGAACATGACTTCAACACAACTCTACACTTATCCCTCTAGAATTTCCAAGTGACCTTCTTATGGATTCTTATGATCTTTATTTATTTTTTTTTTCTTTTTCTTTTTTTTTGTGGCAAAGAATGAGTGTATAAATTAGTTGATGATTGTCTTTATTCACCACCAAAGTTAAAGAGAATATAAACTTAGGTATTTTAATTATGATTTTATGTCTAGTAAATCTTAAGAAACTAGGAATAGGAACTCTTGCTCTTGAATTAAGATTTGTGTAAAGATTTTCTTCACTCTCATTTGGAATAAAGGAGTTTGACTTGTGATAGCAAATTATTAATAGAATCCCAAACGAGGAAAAGATTTTGGCATGGATGTAGGCCAGTTTAGTGTTAAACCACAAAACACACTCTTNGTTAAGAAAGGCAGAGGTAGACCTAGGAAGACTTGGGCTTATTGTATTAAAAATGATCTTAATTTATTAGAACTAAATGAAAATATGACACTAAATAGGACGCAATGGAGAAAAATGATTCATGTGGCCGACCCCACGTAGTGGGATTAAGGCTTTGTTGTTGTTGTTGTTGTTGTTGTGAACACTTACATGACTTTAATATTTGATGTGCAAATTCTATAATTATTACAATCTGATCAATGTTAGATATGAATCCACCAACCACCAACATTTTATGTTTATATTTTTTTCAAATTCTCTCTTATGAGAAGAGTGCTCAAGAAAATCAGCTTCAATCCCTTTTCATCCAATATGACACCTATTAAGAACTAGCATTTAACATCTACAGGTAGTCAGTTCTTATGCTTACCTTCTAAGTCGTTCTACTTTCACCTTATGCCAAGATAGCAATAGAGAAATCTACTCTCTATCATCTGACATTTGGCATGCCCCCATTATATTTTGTTCATCATCGAGCATCTACTAACCACTACAGTCACTGCAAGTCATTTAGCATTTGCATCCTTCAATGCTTGATGCCCCCACCATCCAAGTCATATGATCCCTCCTCATAGTAGGATAAAGATCATGCTAATTGTGGTTTGTAACCTAATTTTTAACATCCCCTTATGACCAACATTTAAAATATGTTGATTCTCAATGTTAAACGGCCACCTTCTAGTTTTTTTTTTTGTCCTCTTCCATTAAAAGAATGACAAAGTGAACTATTTTCTATTGCCTGATTTGGAAAAAGTAAATCACTTTCCTTTTCAACATGTTATAACTTTTGACACGCTCTATTGTTCATGTTTTGATACCAGTTAATGAACCATGTCTGATATATTTCTATCCAAAGATTTGACCAAGCCAAGTAGCTTATTTGCTAGTGTTTTCTAAATCACCTCCAGCATCATATATACTCTCACACAAGGGTGTCAAATCAAGTTTGTAGGTCAGGTTTGGGTCTAACTTGAAATTAACTCAACGAGAATCCATTTGACTCAAATTTGAATAGCATAAGGGCCACAAAGTCCAACTTGAAACAACCCGCCTTCAACCTGCTAATCTAAACCTAACCCATATAACCTATTTAAAATAAGGCATAATAGCTATTCAGGTCAAATTTGGCTCAATTTTGAGTCAATCTCAGGTCAATTTTAGGGTCAGCAAGACTTTCAGCTCATTTCAATTTAAGTGTCCACTAGAACCCGACTCAAAAAAATAAATAGGTTTAAATTCCTAACTCAAACAAAAAACTAAAAATTTATTAGGTCGACTTAAATCATGATTTTTAGAGTTGAATAATCAAAGTTAGGTCAATTTTTAACAAACAAACACACAATAATCTTAAATTTGCTCCTATTTTCTAGTTTCTAAATGACAAAGCAAAACAACCATGACTACAAAAAAACCTAATGTATAAAGACTTATCACTTGATTTGAAAGCAAGCTCCAGAACATTTTATTATTATTATTACTCCAGATAAGAAAGTAATATAGTCTGCACATGCTAAAACCATTCCAGCTACCGAAAGTTATCAACAATCATTTAAAAATTCAAAACATGGACGAATGATCGTTACAATACCATTCTCCAATATAATGACTTATAAATCCTTTTCAATCAATTTTTTATAAAACATAATATTAATTTTATATTTTTTTATATTAATACTTAAATTTTAATATTTATATTTACGATATTATTAAAATATTATTAACAATAAAAATAATATTTTATTGTTATAAATTCATGCATGCAAAAAATATTAATAATTGATAGCTCATAGGAAAATATTATCATTTGACACAAATCTTAAGATATTTTTTTTTACTAAAAATTAGTTTAGATTTAATTTCAAGATCATTTAGGGCCTTGATTTCAATAAGGTTATGTTCAAACTAATTGTCCCGGCAATACTAACCCGATGATACTAAAATTGGTTCGATTTGAATCTAATCAAGCTCAGATCAAGTGATAAAAATAATTTTGGAGATTTTGTATCGTCAAATGAATGGTCAAATGGACTCCAAATTCGACAAATTTATATTCAAATAGAACGTTTCGACGAGAGGAATCCAACAATCCTAAGCTCACTTAATTCTGAGATCATTAAAACACTCAAATTATTTTAAAAAAAAAAACTTGTGATCAAGAGGGATCATTTGATTAGATGACTGGAAATGTTATTCGCCAAAAGACCAAAATGCTTATATCCTAGAGGCTATAAACACTCTATTCAATTAAAAAGGAGAGAAGATGAGGAATTCTAAGGTTTGTTCTGGGCTGAAGACTTAATGATATCTTTTGATCTCTATGACCGCAAACTACAATCAAACATTGCCCATCAGTTGTCGTCAACCACACTCAGTCATCCCTGATCTTTGTTGTCGAAGACCGCTTGTTGCTAACAATGTATCTCAAATACGGTCATAATGTGTTGCATCATATTGAAGACCCAATGATACCTTCCAGTCTGTATAGCCGTCAACCACCGCACGTCATTTGTCATCACTACCGTCGACTACTCATGTTCACCACCTTTAGCAAACCAGCTTGCTAACATCATATATGAAATATGACCACAATATATAACACTATGCTGAAGATCCAGGGGCCACTGCATACAATCATCGTATTCAAAATACGTTCATTCCTCTTGGAACTTATTAAGTTTCTATAAATTGCATATGGACAAGAGTTATATCTGATGTAAGATTGTAATCATACTCTCACAGATGTGAGAAAACTACGTATCTCTATACACATGTTTATAGTTGATTACTTTGAATAGGCTAAGCCCCGTGGTTTTTACCTTCCGGGGCGTATGCACATAAAAACTCTTTTTGCTTTCTCATATTACACTTCTATTATTTGTGTGTGTTAAATCTTCGTGCAATGCTAAGACAATAATTTATCACTCTACCGCCATGAATTTTTTTAAATGCAACAAAAATAATAACATTTTATATAATATTAAATCTTTAATTGCTATGTATAGAAATATAAAAATTCAAATATTAATGTATAAAATTTATTTGGTATATAGGGTTGTAAACAAATTAAGTCGAGCTCAAGTCATGCCTGCAAGCTTGGCTCTTTTATCAAAATATAAGCTCAAGCTCAACTCAAAATACTAACGACGGACTTATAAGCTAGCTTGCAAGCTCAAATGAAATAATAATGAGAATTCACCCAGCAAAGGCCATCTAACTGATCAATAACGAGAGAGAAAAAGTGGCATGGCAGCTAAGCGTAGAATGCATTGACATGACCAAAATCCAACAGGTTGAGCCAACTTGCTAGCCAATGAATCAAGCCTCAAACTTGGGTTTGAGCTTGTGATTGAGCTCTCAACTAACGAGGCGGTCATTAACAAGTCACGCTCCAGCTAACAAGACTCACTAATACACCTAGTGATATGTTTGCAAATGCAGCACTAATTGTAGAATAAAAAAATAATTTTTAGACCGTTCTACAGCTTTATACCAAAATCCCACGCCACGCTTTTTCTCAATCCAGGCCCCACTGTCGAAATATTACTTCGCCCCCTTGTCTCTCTCTCTCGATCCAGCCTTCCTTTCTGACTTGAGAAGAAGAAGAAGGGGAAAGAAAACAGAGAACTCGGCAATGGGTTCCAAGCGGCAATTGCCTGGGATCTTTCCGGCGGTGACGATGGCGATGGCCGGAGTTCTTCTGTCACTGCTGACCCCGGCCGCCGCCTCTGTTGCTTACGACCACAAGGCCATAATCATAAACGGGCAAAGAAGAATTCTCTTCTCCGGCTCCATTCACTACCCGAGAAGCACTCCTGAGGTGAGCTTAAAACTGTTCTTACAGGACAAAAATGGCTTCTTTTACTTCCCCAGTTTTGGCTCTTTTTCACTAATAATGTCTGTGGTGATGTATCAGATGTGGGGGGATCTTATAGGGAAGGCTAGAGATGGAGGATTGGACGTTATACAAACCTATGTCTTCTGGAACGGCCATGAGCCTTCTCCTGGACAGGTTTCAGCTCTTCCATCATAACACATTTATCTTCAAATAATATTAATAAAATCATCATTGATATTAATTTATTTAAACAAAATACATCTTTTCATACATATGAATTCTCTTACTTCAATAATTTTTGCAGTATTATTTTGAGGACAGATATGATCTGGTTCGATTTATAAAACTAGTTCAGCAGGCTGGTCTCTATGTGAACCTCCGAATTGGCCCCTACATTTGCGCTGAGTGGAACTTTGGGTAAGATTTCTAAGCAAAACAACAATTTGAGACTCATCCAAAATGGGGGGCAAATGAGCCCAAGCCCGATGGCGAACCGGCTCGAACTTGGCTAATTAACAAACTTGAGCTTATTTATTAAACTAGCTCGAGCTCGTCCAAGCTCAACTCATTCACTCGTGAGCCGGCTCGATTAGCTTATCACAGATCATTTTGATGTATTTTCCGATGAGATCTCATTGCCTCCTCATCCTCCTCCTCCTCCTGCCACCAAATTGAGGTTTGAGTTCGAGCTCTTGCACTAGCTCGGTTGCTACCAATAAAAGTCGAGCTCGAGCTCACAGTTTACCAGATGAGCCAACTTGTTGGCACCCCCAATCCAAAATATGTTGATTTATTTTTTCTCTATTTCAAAATAAAAGTTGAAAAAAAAAAGATTTATATACATGCTACTCAATTCCTACCTACATGCCTAACACCTAAATACATAGAAATTGGGTGGTACGTATGTAAATGCTCCTTTAATCTCAAATATACTTGAATCTAATACTTCTTAGTTAAAAGCCTAAGGTGTTGCATATAAAAGACAGTTGGTTTAATTAATTTATTTATTTATTTTGATTTTGGGTGTAAAAGG
>JXCR01033228.1:0-27109 GCA_002079205.1 Phalaenopsis hybrid cultivar | reverse complement strand
GACCAACACAGGCAACCATCATCCATCCAAAAGGCAAAGAAAATCACCATTCTAGCTCACCAAAGTCTGTCACAATAATCCCAAAACAGAAAACCAAAAATCAAGTGATGAGGAAAGAAAAGTAAGATAGAGTAAGGGGTTTCCTTATCAACTCCCAAAAATCCAGGCCAAACAAGAGATCCAAGAATACATTTAAGACCAATATTCAGGTAAGACAGGCTTGTGCAAAACAATCTTCCAGCATCCATCCAAATAAACATATACATAGAAAAACTGCAGCCCTGAAAAACCAATCCAGTATTCAAAAGAAAAAACTGCCACATTAAGCCTAATACAGAGACTAAAGACAAAGGAAAGCGAAGCATAATTAAATTCTAATATAAGGGGCTTCCAATAAGTCACTTTGAATAAGAGTGTGCAACATACAAGGGGGAGTAACCCCAACAAAAGCACTGTGCACTCTCCATTTTGCCAGCCAATCCGCAGATTGGTTCCCTTCTCTATAAGTAAGTGAGTAAAGAATATTAATGTGTTGCATATCAATATAATGTCAAATCCTTCTCATAAGTGAAAAAATGTACCAAGCAGGTTTAACCTTAGCCGTTAGCATGTTAAACAAAGTTTCAGAGTCAATTTTCAGCACTATGTCATTTAAATTGAGAGAGGCAACAGTTTGAACTGCAGCAAGCACTGCATTAGTCTCTGTCTCCAAAGAAGAAATAGCAATACAAAGGGAGGCAAAACAAGCAATACATTTACCACAATGATCTCTAATCAGCCCNAACTTTGTAAGGAAATATTTTTGTAATATTGTATTTTTTAAAAGAATGAGGCTTCGAGCTAACATTTACTTTACAGTGTGCCTTTTACTTTTGTCACTTTTTTTTTATTTTTTACTTGTGTGGAATGCTTGGGTTAGTTGATAGATCAGTCTCATTATGAAAGGTTTTCAATTTCTTTTGATATGTTACTGCTCGAATCATATCTAATCATTCTTATGTCTCTGTTGTTAGGTTGGGTCATCTCCTTAGATGGGCCTCACCTTTTACTTGACATATAAAGTGCATCTTGTTGCAACCTTCATTGGGATAACCTTCTAGACTTGCTGCTAGAATGATTTGCTTGCCACCCACCATAAATATTAAGGTAGGGAACCATCTTTAGAGTTGACCTAGGCTGATTTAGGAGACATATTTTTGTTGTTGCTTGGGCATTAAGGGTCGACTTTCATTAATAATGTCAATTTGATGTCTCGCGTTGTTGTTGGTCATTTTAGTTGAGTTTATCGATCAAAAATCTTACTTTGTTCTCGATTTATTATTATTTTTTATTGATCGAAAGTCTTGCATCGCTATCAGTCTTACCACACAGGTTCAAGTTCCCAAGATGTTTGCTTGGTATCAATTCGTGTGAACTCCTCGAGTTCTCCGAGTACTGTTTAAACATAGGATTAGACACACAATTTGCTGGGTCATATCTTTAATATTTACTTGTGTAAAAATTCTTCGATTTGAACAAAGAAATGCATTTAGTTTTTACTCATGATGATACAAGAAATTTTCCAAGGAAAGGAAGTTCTAAAGGTCATCATCGTTCCATGTACAACAGACTCCCTTTCTCATACACGTCTTTAGCTTATTACTCCTTGGGTGACTCATTGGTTGGTGATGAATTGGCCGATCTAATATTTTGACCGCTTATCCTTGTGTAGCTGTAATGGCCTTTCTCAATGCAAGATCCTTGAGGAAGAATTTGTCCTCTCAAACATCTCTGTTGTAGTATCGAGTCGTTCTTATCTTTACTTCTATATGTTGAAAAGCTGTGTTAGCCCATTTTTCTTCTACTGGATCGAGCGCAAGCATCACACCTTCGTCGTTCATTTTTTGCCGCTTAGCAAGGTTTTTTCATCAAATGATGAGGCCGACTGTATTCGACCGAGAACATTGCTTTCATCCTACATACATAACACTTAGAAGTTCACTATTTATAAATTAGCAATTTCTTAATACTCTTTCCTCTCTTCTTTGTGGGCTTCTGTTAAAACATTTTCAAATCGATGATATTGAAGAGTGATTTGGGTAGCTCATGTATGAAGTTATTGGTTGAGAGTTGCAAAATTTTTAGGTCATAGATGAACAATACACAAAGTGAAAGATTAATTTTCTATAGAGATGAACAATTAACAAGGTCACCATAAGGAGATGCAATGAGATGGTCAGGAGAAATCAAAATTCTCTTGATAATGGAAACTAAATATGCTATCGTCTAAAGACAATCATGTTGCAAAGAGGTACAAACTACTTGAACGAAGAGTACAACAACGTTAGCACCACAACATTAACGTTTGCTCTCGTGAGACTGTTATGGTGAGTGAAAGCTAAAAAATCCTCCCACGTTATCAAACTTCTTGCTGTCACAGAGGCTGAAAAGGGAATGTAAAGGTATTAGAGTCAGTCGAGCATGAGAAAAATAGAAGAGATGAATTGGCAGGAATGAATGAGTTAATTAGGTAGGGAGAGTGCTAACAAAGTGTTGTTTTTGTAGGTGCAATAAGACTTTGGAAATTCAAGTGAATAATTCCAAAGAGTTAGATGAGAGTGAGGTAAAAATAGGAAAAACCACAATATCTTTTGTATTAGTTGTTAGTTATGTAAATAATAAAATTTTGGAAGACTTTCATTTATATCACTTAATTCCTATGTAATTATATGCTAAAAAATAAACTTTAATTTTCACATATATTCCACTATACTTATGCATTAAAAATTTTATTTCGAAATTTAAAAGAGAGATAATTTTGGTGTTACATGAAATATTTGGATGTTAAAGTTGAGCCATTAGATAAATTTAAATACACAAGATTTGGGTGGTATATATATAAATACCCCCACTTGTTAAGGAAAAATTATTCCATGCGGATCGGCGTCCGCACGCAGCTGCGGACGCCGATCCGGACCGTTAAAGTTGAGCCATTAGATAAATTTTTTATTTTTTTTTAAAAAAATGGAAATAATCCTGATCTACGGCCAGGATCGAGCAAGTTGTTAAGGCTTCCATTTGCGGGTTAAAGCCCTCCACTGACAGAAACCCTAGCAGCAGGTAGCGATCATGGCCAAGAAGGCGAAGGAGATGAAGCCTCCTCCCTCTCCGTCCTCCTCCTCCGAAGAGGACTCTCCTCCCCCTGCGATTTCACCCGTAAAGAATCCTGCTGCTGGCTTCACCACGGCAGCTCTACAAAAGCAACCAGAGCCTTCCTCAAAGCCCATCGGCGGACAAGAGGAGGAGGAGGAGGAGGAGGAGGGCTCTGAGAGCGAAGGGGAGTCTACGGACGATGAATCATCCGAGGATTCCGGGGCTGTCGCAGCAAAAGCAAACCCACCGTCACAGCTTAGAGATTCTAGAACATCGGATGGTAAGAAGGGTTTGAGTACCTCTCCTCCTTCTGAAACAGACTCAGAAGATGTAGAAGAAGATGGGGAAGATGTTGAGGGGGAGGATTCCAGTTCTGAATCGGAGCAGCAGTCGCTGCCTCCTCCTCCCCAAGAAGCCGCAAACGCTGAGGGGAAGAAAGCGGCAGCCCCAATTTCTGGCTTGGACTCAAGCTCAGAAGATGAGTCGGAAAGCAGTTCTGATTCTGACACGACTGAACCTTCTCCTCTGGGTTCCGCTCGCAACACTGTCGATCCTTCATTGAAACCACTGAGTTCCAAGCCTATGGACAGCCCTGTTCAGCTCTCGGACAAGAAACCCATATCTAGGAAGCGATCCACGACCTCCCCCGCCCAAGTTTCCAAAAGAAAGAGGAAGACTGCTGATATAGTCGGAGCAGAGGGAGGGCAGGAGAAGAAGGAGATTACCAGGAAGATTTGGAGCAAGGCAGACGAGCTGGCCTTGCTGCAATGCATTCTGGATAATAATGAGCTCCATCACGGGACATCCATTCATGTGCAGGCGGAGTCCCTTCTGAAATCTGTGAATAATTCTTTATCCAGCTCAGTCACCTTGACCCAGATGAATGACAAGATTCGTAGGCTGAAGCAGAAGTACAACGCTACTATTAAAAAAGTAAAGGATGCTAATAAGCCAAACATTTCTAATGCCCAAGATGCTGCTGCTTTTGATCTTTCGAGGAAGATTTGGGGTCCTGGCAAGGAGGAACTTGTTTTTGCTGATAATAATTTCAAGCTAGATAAAGTGAAGGAGGGCATTAAGGTGGAGAAAGGAAAGAAAAGTAATCTGATAGTTGAGTATCCTTTTCTACGATGGCATGCCAAGACTGACCATGCCAACAATGCATTAGTAATGCAGAGTCATATACCTATTGTAGAAGCAAAAGCATTGGAGGGAAGTTGTAAGAAGTTGGAAATTACTGAGATTCAGCTACACATGCAAAAGGCGAAGCTCCTGTCTTTATCATTGAAGCTAATTGAAGATGCACTTGAGAAATGCTGATCCTGGTATAGTCGCAAGTTTATTGTATCCCTTTAATATGGGAAAAAGCTAGTTTTTGTTTTGTTTTTGTTGTCAATTGCTTGGAAGCTTAAGTCTTTCTCACTGAAAAATTTGATCTTTGCTTGCCCTATATTGGTTTTGATTAATTTCTTTGCTTTCCTAGTAATATTATTTTTATGCTATTCCCATTTAAAGATAATATTTAAAGGTTGGTTTTTAAGCCTGTGATGTTTTGTCTCACATGCCATTTTGTATATATTTCTTTTTTCTGAAGTTGCGTGCCATGCTATCTTCTTATTATGGTTATCTTCATAACCCATGATCACTCAAAGTTGTTTGCACGCTTGTTGTTAGCTTGAGATTTGAGACTTCTCCATCTGAAAATTTAAATATTTACACGCACTATTTAGTATTTACTCAGAGTTGTACATCCATTTTACTTTTGATTTTGTGATTTTATTTGTGACTATAGAACACTCTTCTGATTTTCTCCCAAATATAACATCATTTTTTCTTGTGAAAATGAAAGAAAATGAAACATTTCTGCAGTGAGGTCTTGCTACTTTTTGTATTTCTTTCTTTGTAGGGAAAATACATTTTTTGTTACAATTTAGTTTCTTACATTTTCTGTTATTTTTTTAATTGATGATGTTAGTGTTGCACTACGTAAAGCATCATTGAATAATTATCTTGACCTAATTATAACTCTGATGAACAATCTGACATGCGTTTCACTGATTTACTGAGATGGACTCTAATGTAACATGGTAGAAGCCACTGCTGTTTCACATGTTACTGTATGACTAAGACTTTGATCCGCTACCTTGAACTATGAATGTCCATATGCATAAATTTGCGTGATACATTTTTCTTATTTTTATTGCTGTTAAGGTTTTATTGTTTGTCCATCTCTCTTTCTCTTCTTTTATTTATGATTTTGATGAATAACTTGGTTAAAAGCAGTTGTTGGCTTATTCATCAGGGTTTGAAAATTTTTTAGTACTTACTCAATTTGCTAGTAAGTTAGGAACTTTAAAATCTCAACACCATATGATTTGTAAGGTGTCATATGTAACTGATGAAACACATTTTTAGACTTTTAGATGGCTTTTTTTGGAGTAGAAAAAGTCTATATGTTGAAAGTTTCTATGAAGCTGGGTGGAATTCATCACCTTAATCTATTTGAACTCGTTATTTCTTAGACCATGACATAAAGCAAGTCTAATCACAAACTGTAGCTTTTTGGAGATTGCATGTGAGAATGTTTTCCTAGAAAATGGGTTTTATCTGTAATTTTGAACTATTAAGTGAGATTATTCACTTTATATAGATAGAAATGGAAGTTGGAGGCTTCTGCTTCTTGGCTTGAAACACTTGCTTTTTTACTTCAATGACAACAACAAGCCTTTATCCTAGCAAGTGGGGTCGGCTGCATGAATTCTTTTTCTCCATTGTCTTATTGAGGTTATTTTCATTTAATTCTAATAAATGAAGATGATTTTTATGCAACATACCCAACATGCTTTTTTAATTCCCACTTTCAAATATCACACATCGCTAGCCTGTTTTGACAAGTCAAATTTATAGCAGAATCATTCTTTTATTTCCACCAGTGAATATCTAGCATTTGAGCAAAAGCTCAAAACAGTCCCTCGACTATCTATAAGTGACCAATTTAGTTTGGGAGTTTTAAAATGCTCGATATCATTTTCAGACTATTAAAAATTGATATGAATTGATGCTATATCAATTTTTTTCTTTTAATTAAAGGCGCTGCCTCACTAATTTAAAATTTTTTATTTACAAAAGTCATCCCAACTCGCACTAGACCTTCGCTGCTCCAGCTCTTTCACTCACACAACTTCTTTGTCATTGCTGTTGTTGATCTTTCTCTTTCGTCCGTAGCTTTGCTGCATCTTGGCATCAACTAAACACATCTCATCTCTTCAACCACTACTTGGCCATCCGAACTTGCTTCTTTGTCATTTTGCGGCCCTAGACCTTCATTGCTCAGTCTCTTCGACTTGTCCGACTTGGCTGTTTCGGTGCTGCTGTGGATTTTCCAATTTCGTCGATCATCACATGAATAGGCAGACAACAACCATGCCAACAGAAAAGGTTTGTGCATCCTAAAATGGACTTTATGGATCTGGAGAAGTTGTGACTGAAGACAGGTAGAGCAGGCATTGACGAGATTGTAAGTTTGCCAAGTAGATGAGTAATTTTTCGAAGAAGCAAGCAATATCGTCTTGCCCCCTCCTGGCATTCTTTGGTTTTAATCGGATTTAAGACAAAACGAAAAAGAAACAAGACTTCCGTTTTTGTAGGATTTAGGGGTTCTTTGGTTTTATTCGGATTTGAGCATGATTTATTGCCTATATCCTGCCAAGAAACAAAAAATGACAACTTTAAATCCTACTGGATCTTCAATCCCATTCCTCCTCTGTTTTGCATTACATCCGGAATTTAGTAAATTTCATTGAAAGGTAATCAAATCTTACTTGTAGCCAAATTGCCCCTTAAACTTGTTTTTTTTCTAAATGGTAAGATTTTACTCCTGATTAAGTTGTACTCATGTCCTGCTACTAAATAACCCCCCTATCGTGTAATTTAGCATGAGTGAGACTATGCCATTAATTTTTTTCGTGCAACCATGCTCGCGTAAATTTAGGACATCAGTTTGTGATTTATTTCGTTGTGCGATAGAGAAATGACGGTCCATTATAAAAATAACTAACAAAGGTGGTGACAAGCATGATAGTTCATCGGAGAACATGTATGAGTTATTTATCTCAACTCTTTTTCCTTCAATTCGATTTGTGTGTATAGAGTGATTAATATCACGAAAAAATGACCAACTTTGCTATAACGAGAGTGTTAATCATGCATGTATATGTGTCAATCAAGTAATATTCAGATTATGAGGCTGAGTTTTTGGTCCCATATGAAATTTTGTTGCTTTCAAAATTAGTTTAATTACTAGTTCACTAACTTTCAGTTTAAATCAAAAGTTTCAATTATTTTAAAGGTTTTTAATAAGTCCTAAAATTTTTTGGTGAAGACTAATGATTCTTATTTTGGCTGAAGGTAAAAAAATCTACTGAGTTGGATTATATGAAGATTTTATGTTCATTCTCTCTATTATTATTGGTAATCAGTGACAATTACTCTTTATTCTCTTCGGAGGCATATAAGAATCATTGGAGTCTCATATTATAGTTAAGCTCCATTAACCTTACGAATGATAATTCATCAACATATAATACATGTACTTTAAGAATTTCACATAGATTGAACAAGGACTCTCACAACACACCAATTCAAAGAAGCAAGAAAATTTAGTGATTAGACATTTGTGAAGAAAACAAGGGATAATTTTTACAAAAATAAATGGAAAGAAGAACAGGAATTAAAATTCTTCTCACTCCAAGCCAATTCTTATTTCTTGAATTACTCTCAACTCTCACAAAAAAAAAAAAAAAAAATTATAAAACTCACACAAGTCGTTTTACTGCATACATGCTCACTCTAAATCCACTCTAGGGCTTCTATAGGTTTTAGGGCGCTACTCTGAAATACACATTTGCTCTGATCGACGGTCAAAATCAAACAGCGCATGCATCTCTGTATATATTATTTGTATGGAATAATTTTTTGTGTGCCGGAGCACTGGCTTCGGGCGTCGCAGTGTCATGCTCATTGATATATTGCCCTGCGACACTCTTCTTTTAATGGCGCAACAAGTCTTTGAGGAGTTAGGGCGCCATTAAATTGTTTTGCTTTATGTCATCTAAGTGCTCAATTTTTTCATATTATAATGCATATATACACAATATATACCAAAAAAAAAGCATAAAATTGCACAAAAAAAGTATACTAAACGCACGGTACANTGAAATACACATTTGCTCTGATCGACGGTCAAAATCAAACAGCGCATGCATCTCTGTATATATTATTTGTATCATGCTCACTCTAAATCCACTCTAGGGCTTCTATAGGTTTTAGGGCGCTACTCTAAAATACACATTTGCTCTGATCGACGGTCAAAATCAAACAGCGCATGCATCTCTGTATATATTATTTGTATGGAATAATTTTTTGTGTGCCGGAGCACTGGCTTCGGGCGTCGCAGTGTCATGCTCATTGATATATTGCCCTGCGACACTCTTCTTTTAATGTCGCGACAAGTCTTTGAGGAGTTAGGGCGCCATTACATTCTTTTGCTTTATATCATCTAAGTGCTCAATTTTTTCATATTATAATGCAATATACATAATATATACCCAAAAAAAAGCATAAAATTGCACAAAAAAAGTATACTAAACGCACGGTACGCACGTCACATCCTACACATCACCACAATATATACCTCAATCTTAACATTATTGGTCCCCAAGTAATTCAATACCTAAATTTTAACTTTTGAATTTTTCATGATACTTCTTATCTTATGATTGTATTGTTATTTAATAACATAATAAATATATTAATCAAAGTGCACAAATATTATTAAAGAATTTAATTATTAATAACAAATAATATCCTAACTTTACATTAATTATGTTTAAACCACTTAATGTATTTTTTTGACCAAAGTAACTTTAATTATCATACATATATATATATATATAACTCAGTTATGCCTATCAATAAAAAAATCTTAATTTAATTATTCTAATTTTGAATGTAATATTCTAAAGTTCAATCAAAAAAGTTTTTGATCCTTTAAATTTTAGAAAAAAATTTGTACAATTATTTATTTATAGGCTGTCTTAAGCTTCTCCTCACGTGCTCATTGATTTTTACTTCTTTTTAACTTTGAAGTTTTTCTTTTTTTCATTTTTTTAGTTTAGGACTACTTTTATCTTGTTAATGTATTGATTAATTAATTTTATTGTTAGTCAATTAAGCTCAAGTGTTTAAGAATTTTGGTATTATTGTATTAATAAGTAATTGAATGATTACTAAGTATTGTGTCACTTTTAACCATTTTATTTATATATTATTAAATTATAATAAATCTAAATTAAGGCTACCCTATAGTTTATAGTTTAAAATTTAGAAATAATTAATCAATCATATGAAAATAAAAACATAACCTGCATTTATTCGAGAAATAAATAATTTAAACATGCTATNTAATTAATCAATCATATGAAAATAAAAACATAACCTGCATTTATTCGAGAAATAAATAATTTAAACATGCTACGAAATAGTAAGAAAACATCACACATGAGAAAAATACTATAATTGAAAGAAAATCACATAGACATTATGTAGTGATAATATAAAATGTTTAAGATCACAAGACATGAAATAATGCAAAAAATAAACAACAATCATCACAAGTCTACAACACAACAAAGCAATACACACGAATATTCAAATACTAAACAAACACTAACAACCAAGCGCCATAAGATATCAACTCTCACCTCATTTCCCTCATCATCATCAACAATATCATCATCCTCCTCCTTCATAGACCGGGTGTTGTCCTCGCACCATCAAAACTTGGAGGCAACAAGATATTGGGCAGCTTTGGACCCCACATTCTGTTGGCAGTGCTGAAACATATTGACCAAAGCTGAGTTGAACTGAACCTGGNCAAAGCAATACACACGAATATTCAAATACTAAACAAACACTAACAACCAAGCGCCATAAGATATCAACTCTCTCCTCATTTCCCTCATCCTCATCAACAATATCATCATCATCCTCCTTCATAGACCGGGTGTTGTCCTCGCACCATCAAAACTTGGAGGCAGCAAGAAATTGGGCAGCTTTGGACCCCACATTCTGTTGGCAGTGCTGAAACATATTGACCAACGCTGAGTTGAACTGAACCTGATACTCATACTACCATTAATAATGGTCTATGTAGTCATCAAATCGCCGACCCATATTTTGTTCCCACAACTGTATGATTGCTCAAGGTCTGCAATCTCTCGACCATTGAGGAGTTAAAATGTTTAACATGAGGTGGAAGCTCGTGAGGAACTCTCACTTGATTTAGTAGAGGCATCTTATAGGATGCTAAAATCTCCTTCATAGGACGATTAGAGTTCCTCTTTACCCTCACCTCAACACATACGACATANCCATTGAGGAGTTAAAATGTTTAACATGAGGTGGAAGCTCGTGAGGAACTCTCACTTGATTTAGTAGAGGCACCTTATAGGATGCTAAAATCTCCTTCATAGGACGATTAGGGTTCCTCTTTACCCTCACCTCAACACATACGACATTNGTAACAGAGGATCTAGTTTGATACTTCCAGAGGGGAACATCCTTATTATGAGCTTGAATAGGGATAACAACAATAGCAGGTGCTAATTCACCAACTAAAGAATTTAACAGAGCTAAAATCCAAACACCATCTATCCAACAATCAGAAACAAGCAGTTTAGAATCATAACCCGAGGTTTGCATAGTAGACAAAGAAGAAGTACCCCATTCATCATTCCAAAAAGAAATACCACCATCTCCATTGTCCCAAAAGATAAAATTAGAAGCAACATCACGTGCAGAGAGAATGGCCTTCCAAAGCTTAGAGTCCCCCACTCTCCAATTAACCATAGATGGATGCAAATTTTTACAATACTTATGAAACATAAACTTAGCCCATAATGACTCCCCTAAAAAAAATTTGAACCAAAGTTTGCACATGTTAATATCAATAGTTTGCTGTAATGTTTTAAACCCAAGCCCACCAGCACAAAGAGGCTTGCAATTATACTGCCAATTAGTCCAACTCTTAGAAGATCTAGAGCCCTGCCAAAGAAATTTATTGAAGATAGTTTCAAGATTCTTTTGGGTGCTTTTCTTAGTTTTGAGAACTTGCATAGAGTAGATAGGAAGTGTACATAAGACACTTCTCAACAAATTGAGCCTACCCCCATTAGAAAGAAAAGATTTTTTCCAGTCATTAATCTTGAGTTTAACTTTATCAGTCACATCATCCATCTGAGTTTGCTTAGTTCTACCTCTAAGAATGTTGATCACAAGTTACTTAATAGGAAGCTTAGAAATTTTACAACCAGTGAAATGAGAAGCCCAAGCATGGGTGTTAGAGGAAACACCTTTGCCAAAATAAATGGAGCACTTAGACATATTAAACATCATACCAGATATGTTTTAGAAATCTTTTAACATAGACATGGTAGCTTTAATGACACTTTTGCTGGCATTTAAAAACAATATAGCATCATCAGNAAGCGAAGCATAATTAAATTCTAATATAAGGGGCTTCCAATAAGTCACTTTGAATAAGAGTGTGCAACATACGAGGGGGAGTAACCCCAAAAAAAGCACTATGCACTCTCCATTTTGCCAGCTAATCCGCAGATTGGTTCCCTTCTCTATAAGTAAGTGAGTAAAGAATATTAATGTGTTGCATATCAATATAATGTCAAATCCTTCTCATCAGTGAAAAAATGTACCAAGCATGTTTAACCTTAGCCGTTAGCATGTTAAACAAAGTTTCAGAGTCAATTTTCAGCACTATGCCATTTAAATTGAGAGAGGCAGCAGTTTGAAGTGCAACAAGCACTGCATTAGTCTCTGTCTCCAAAGAAGAAATAGCAATACAAAAGGAGGCAAAACAAGCAATACATTTACCACAATGATCTCTAATCAGCCCTCCCATACCCATATAAGCAGTAGAATGACTCCTATCTATATTAACTTTAAGCCAGCCATTGGGGGGGGTGCCCATTTGATCAAAAGGGGTTTCCTACCCCTACCCATAGTAGAAACCCGACCATTAGTTAACTTCCAAGCCTTGTGAAAATGAGCCACTGCTAAAATAGATATGGTGGAGGGAGTGTGATATGAAGTTTCATATTTTTCATATTTTTCACTATTCCTAGCCATCCAGATGAACCATAGGACAAAAACAGAGAAATAAAAGAGATTTTTGAAAGAAGGATCAAAATCCTTCCAAATCCCCATGACATATTTCAATNGGAGGGAGTGTGATATGAAGTTTCATATTTTTCATATTTTTCACTATTCCTAGCCATCCAGATGAACCATAGTACAAAAACAGGGAAATAAAAGAGATTTTTGAAAGAAGGATCAAAATCCTTCCAAATCCCCATGAAATATTTCAACGTCAAGTGAAAGGGCCAAGTGATACCAAAGGAGCACCCAATACATTGCCAAACCTCTTTAGCAAAGGGGCAATCGAAAAACAAATGGTCAATTGATTCAACATCCTTTTTATAGTTATAACAGTAAGAGACAAATTGCAACCCTTACAGCTTAAGAATATCATCAAGAGGTAGAAGTTTATGAAAATATCTCCAAAGAAAAAAATATATGGAAGGAGAAATATATTTATGCCAAGTGTAAACATGTCATTTTCAAGGAGTAAAAGAGTGCAATTTCGAGTAGAGCATTTTAGTAACAGAGGATCTAGTTTGATACTTCCAGAGGGGAACATCCTTATTATGAGCTTGAATAGGGATAACAACAATAGCAGGTGCTAATTCACCAACTAAAGAATTTAACAGAGCTAAAATCCAAACACCATCGATCTAACAATCAGAAAAAAGCAGTTTAGAATCATAACCCGAGGTTTGCATAGTAGACAAAGAAGAAGTACCCCATTCATCATTCCAAAAAGAAATACCACCATCTCCATTGTCCTAAAAGATAAAATGAGAAGCAACATCACGTGCAGAGAGAATGGCCTTCCAAAGCTTAGTCCCCCACTCTCCAATTAACCATAGATGGATGCAAATTTTTACAATACTTATGAAACATAAACTTAGCCCATAATGACTCCCCTAAAAAAAAAATTGAACCAAAGTTTGCACATGTTAATATCAATAGTTTGCTGTAATGTTTTAAACCTAAGCCCACCAGCACAAAGAGGCTTGCAATTATACTGCCAATTAGTCCAACTCTTAGAAGATCTAGAGCCCTGCCAAAGAAATTTATTGAAGATAGTTTCAAGATTCTTTTGGGTGCTTTTCTTAGTTCTGAGAACTTGCATAGAGTAGATAGGAAGTGTGCATAAGACACTTCTCAACAAATTGAGCCTACCCCCATTAGAAAGAAAAGAATTTTTCCAGTCATTAATCTTGAGTATAACTTTATCAGTCACATCATCCATCTGAGTTTGCTTAGTTCTACCTCTAAGAATGTTGATCACAAGTTACTTAATAGGAAGCTTAGAAATTTTACAACCAGTGAAATGAGAAGCCCAAGCATGGGTGTTAGAGGAAACACCTTTGCCAAAATAAATGGAGCACTTAGACATATTAAACATCATACCATATATGTTTTAGAAATCTTTTAACATAGACATGGTAGCTTTAATGACACTTTTCCTGGCATTTAAAAACAATATAGCATCATCAGCATATGCAAGGTGACTCGCCACAATTTTTTATTTATGAGAGAATTGAAAATGTGAATGCTCATATTGCAGCTTATTTATGAGCCTAGATAGGTAATCAAATGCAATAATGAAAATAGTAGGGGAGAGCGGATCTCCTTGCTTAATGCCCCTGTTAGCTGAAAAGAAACCATGGATTTTACCATTTATCATCTATATTAGAAAACCAACTCTAAATGAGAGAGCAGAACTCCTGTTTGAAGCCTTTAGCCTACAAAATATTAATAATAAAGTCTTAGCTAATAGTATCAAAAGCTTTCTTAATGTCCAATTTAAGGACCATGTTTCCCCCCTGCACTTCTTGTCCAAATCTTCAATTATATCCTGTGCTAAGAAGATATTATCAGTAATATCCCTACCTTTAATGAAAGTCAACTGCTGGTCAGCAATGATATGAGAAAGATGAGGCTGCAGTCTGTTAACTATAATTTTACTCCTAACGTTAAATATCACAATAGTAAGAGATAGAGGATGAAAATTATCCCAGAAAATCTTATCGTTACTTTTTGGAATGAGCACAATCAAAGCAGAGGTGAAATATTTACCAGGAAGAAGCTTTGTATGACCAGAGTGACCTCCTTCTTAATAACCTCCCAAGAATGAATGTAAAAAACTGAAGAGAAACCATCATACCCAGGAGCTTTGTTAGGACAAATATATTTGAAAGCATTCAGGACTTCCTGCTCATTAGGAGGATAAGTTAAATGAAGATTATAAATGTAATTATACTCATCCACAAAGTGAGTGGAGTTAACAAGCAAAGCATGTGTAGAGTTTTGGAAAAGTTTAGTAAAATAACTAACATTATAAACAATCTCATCCATGCAAGTTGTAAAACTCCCATCCCCCTTTTTAATTTTCAAAATATTATTGATGTTTCTTCTGTGCTTAAGTGTGACATGAAAATATTTAGTATTTCTATCCCTGACAGTAAAAGAAGTTTCATTTGTCTTCTGCTGAAACAAATTTTACTCTAAAGCAATAGCATCCATTAAAACAATGTGAGCCCNAGGTGAGGCTGCAGTCTGTTAACTATAATTTTACTCCTAACGTTAAATATCACAATAGTAAGAGATAGAGGACGAAAATTGTCCCAGAAAATCTTATCGTTACTTTTTGGAACGAGCACAATCAAAGCAGAGGTGAAATATTTACCAGGGTTATCACCATGGAAGAAGCTTTGTATGACCAGAGTGACCTCCTTCTTAATAACCTCCCAAGAATGAATGTAAAAAACTGAAGAGAAACCATCATACCCAGGAGCTTTGTTAGGACAAATATATTTGAAAGCATTCAGGACTTCCTGCTCATTAGGAGGATAAGTTAAATGAAGATTATTAATGTAATTATACTCATCCACAAAGTGAGTGGAGTCAACAAGCATAGCATGTGTAGAGTTTTGGAAAAGTTCAATAAAATAACTAACAACATTATAAACAATCTCATCCATGCAAGTTGTAAAACTCCCATCCCCCTTTTTAATTTTCAAAATATTATTGATGTTTCTTCTGTGCTTAAGTGTGACATGAAAATATTTAATATTTCTATCCCTGGCAGTAAAAGAAGTGTCATTTGTCTTCTGCTGAAACAAATTTTACTCTACAACAATAGCATCCATTAAAGCAATGTGAGCCTGAGCAATAGCTTCCATCAAGGTAGGAGAAACAACTGGTTGAGCTTCCAATGAATCAACAAAATTCTGAGCATCCTGCACTTTTTTATGGACATTATCAAAAATTTAGTGATTCCATTTAATAAAGTGAGCATCCATCTTCTTGTGCAATTGCTACAGAACAAACCAAGGAGTCCCAACTCCTTCAAATTTCCAAGCTTGATTGACTAAATTTAAATAAGTATCATGAGAAGTCCAAACATTAAGAAATTTAAAACGAGATATAGTCGGTTTAACAATGAAAGCCAAAGTGAGCAAAATGGGATTATGATCAGAAGTAGCATAGCTTAAATGTTAAACCTTCACAATAGGAAAATGACTAATAAAAGCATAATTAGCCAAAAAACGATCCAATCTCTAATAAAGAAAACCCCTCCTCCAAGTAGAAGGAGATCCAGTATATCCCAAGTCAAATAGACCTGCATTAGAAATAGAATTAAAGAACTTGTTAATTAAATCAAACTCAACTCGACAACCTCCTTTTCTTTCCATAGGCTTCATTATAATATTAAAGTCTCCCCCAACAAACCAACTCTCATTAATGATGCTGCCCATTATTTCATTTTTTTTGTCGAAGCAGTTGTTTTTCATGCAAATGAGAGCTAAAGTAAATAAAAGAGTCCCACCCTTGAAAGTCTTCAAAACTTATTTGAGTAAGAATATTTGTTCCTCATCCTCTATAACGGAAAGAGAGACAATGGCTTCCAAAAAACCCATATTTTGTTGTTGACATTGCAATGATTGCGATAACCTTTAAATTTGTTTAAAATANACATTTCAAACTCTTTTCAGATTAACTCTACTTTAGGTATACCATACATAAATTTACCCACAAGGGCAAGACAAAATTAAGAGACAATGATAGAAGTTTCATCCTCCGTGACAAACAGAGCAATCTTCCCGTTTTTTTCCCCNACATTTCAAACTCTTTTCAGATTAACTCTACTTTAGGTATACCATACATAAATTTACCCACAAGGGCAAGACGAAATGAAGAGACAATGATAGAAGTTTCATCCTCCGTAACAAACAGAGCAATCTTCCCGTTTTTTTCCCTAACTTCTTAATGAATGTATAATCCCCTCCGACAGTAAGTGTATCATGAAAGCCTTGTGGAAACATTCCCATGGTGGGAGTAGCTGAGTCACCCCCCTTATCCAAAACAACATCAACAAACGAACGAGGGACAGGAGGCATGACGAAAAACAAAAAGAGAAACAAAGAGGGGTAAAGGAAAGATCTCACCAGAGAAGAGGGAAAACGAAATCGTCATGAATGTCAGAGCAAACCGTCTATATATATACATATATATATATATTATACACTAAAACTGCCGGCACGAATCTCAAAAGAAGCAAACGGTCAAGGACAATGGCTAGGCAATTGAAGCGTCGACTAACGACTGACCAATCAACTGAGTTGACCAAAATTTCGATGTCGGTGGATCCAATACGGTCCCAACTGCCTAGAGTTATTGTAAGGACTTCCGATCACAACTATTCGACCGATCGACTTTACCTTAGCAGGAGCAATCATCACACTACCGGTCACCTCGGCTGACTGAAATCAAATAAGACGACGACAAATAGCCGTCGTATTATGCCTAAATTGTATCACTAATCTAAGATTGTNTGTGGAAACATTCCCATGGTGGGAGTGGCTGAGTCACCCCGCGCCCCCCCCCCCCCATCCAAAACAACATCAACAAACGAACGAGGGACGGGAGGCATGACGAAAAACAAAAAGAAAAACAAAGAGGGGTAAAGGAAAGATCTCACCAGGGAAGAGAGAAAACGAAATCGTAATGAATGTTAGAGCAAACCCTCTATATATATATATATTATACACTAAAACTGCCGGCACGAATCTCAAAAGAAGCAAACGGTCAAGGACAATGGCTAGGCAATCGAAGCGTCGACTAACGACTGACCAATCAACCGAGTTGACCAAAATTTCGATGTCGGTGGATCCAATCAGCAAACCGCGCTTACGGTCCCAACTGCCTAGAGTTATTGTAAGGACTTTCGATCACAACTATTTGACCGATCGACTTTACCTTAGCAGGAGCAATCATCACACTACCGGTCACCTCGGCTGACTGAAATAAAATAAGACGACGACAAATAGCCTTCGTATTATGCCTAAATTGTATCACTAATCTAAAATTGCGAATCTATTATTAAATTAATGCTTTAATTGCAATAAGGGCGATTTTCATAATCGTTCCCTCATTTTTGTAATTGTACAACTATGTCCCTATAAATAAGGAGCCAAAATGTGAATAAATGGACTTTTCAAGGCATGTATTTCCGAAGGACAACTTAGAATTTAACATCCTAAAAGGTGATGCGGTGAGCTTGGACGTGCCCCAAATGAGAAACAGAGCCAGGTACGAAGGAGAAACCTTGCAGAGGGAAGTGGTACCCATGGATTTCAATAGAGAAACGGTGCACAAGATATCGAAGAAGAGGTCCAAGTGTCGCNGTGAATAAATGGACTTTTCAAGGCATGTATTTCCGAAGGACAACTTAGAATTTAACATCCTAAAAGGTGATGTGGTGAGCTTGGACGTGCCCCAAATGAGAAACAGAGCCAGGTACGAAGGAGAAACCTTGCAAAGGGAAGCGGTACCCATGGATTTCAATAGAGAAATGGTGCACAAGATATCGAAGAAGAGGTCCAAGTGTCGTGAGTGCAGATAATGGACCGTTTTGAGGCTCTCCAAGCGCTCATAACTTAGAGGAACATTCAACCAACACTCTTAGAAGGAGAATCTCGCGAAACTCACTCTAAGAAAGTCCCTCACAAAAAACGGCNGAGGAACATTCAACCAACACTCTTAGAAGGAGAATCTCGCGAAACTCACTCTAAGAAAGTCCCTCACAAAAATCGGCCTGCACCCAAAGGTCAGGTGGATGATCGACTGACCGAGGAGTAGGGGTACTCCCAGCCCGCCGACAGTGCGACATCTACACCAATGATGAAGCACCGGGCAGTTCTAGTAGGAGCACCTGCTCGACATACAACAGACAGTGCATTCTTTCGACGAATCCTAGAAATTATACCCTTGGCGAAGCTAAGGATTCCCCATTTGAATCCTTATAACGGGAAGAGTGACCCAACGAACCACGTGACTTTCTTCAAATTGTTAGTTGGAGTTCTGTAGATTGATGATGCAATGAAGTGTCGACTCTTCCTGACCACACTAAAGGAGGGCGCGCTTCAGTGGTTCAATAACTTGCCGGATGGGGCATCTCATCCTTCTATGAATTCAGAAAGCTCTTCTTGATGCACGTCACCAACGTACAAAAGCTAAGGAAGGATACTGAGACCCTTCTCCAAATCAAGCATGGAGAGAACGAGAGCCTGCAAGCTTACATCACTCGTTTCCAAAAAGAAATACTGTAGGTGAAAAACCTGGAGCCTCTCATCGCTCGAATCAACATGAAGCAGGGAATCCACAACAAACAGTTCAGGTATGACCTAATCTTGCTCAAACCAATATCTTCCGCCGAGATCTAGGAAATCTTCATCAACCATATCACCACTGAGGAGGATCTTATGGGCTCCTCAGAAACCAAACCAGAATCATCCGACCGATGGACATAGAAGCAGAAAGATCAAGATGATAGGAAACAACAGAGGAGCGATCAATCCCTTGACAGTAGGCAGAACGACAACCCTTGGTCCCGAGACAACCGAGGAGATAACGCAACTACAAGGGTTATAGGTACCACAATGATCAGTGGTCGACTCAATACTACGAGCAACCGCACATATATCGAGGAATGTAGAATTCGACATTCCTGAACGTGTCGATGGTTGAGCAAGTTTAGGACATTCAAAATAAGGACTATTTCAAAAATGCTCCTCTGTTGAAAACTGCATCGAGCCTTCGCAATCTAAATGAATCTTATACCTACCAGTNTATCGAGGAATGTAGAATTCGACATTCCTGAACGTGTCGATGGTTGAGCAAGTTTAGGACATTCAAAATAAGAACTATTTCAAAAATGCTCCTCTGTTGAAAACTGCATCGAGCCTTCGCAATCTAAATAAATCTTATACTTACCAGCAGGACCATGGGCATGACACGGAGGAGTGTCGCCATCTCAAGAATTTGTTGTAGGAACTCATCAAGGTAGGGAAACTGAAGGAATATGTCGCTATCAAAAGATGCAAACAATGACAAGGGAAGGTCCTAGCGAAGAAGCAGAAGCGCCCCACATCAACTTGGCTCATGTTAAATGCAACAAAAAGTGTTTTTGATACTAGGACGTGTTTGAAACAGAAGAGAGAATTTATTTATGGAAGTTATGAAAGGATAGATATACGAGTACTATTCCTCTGAATCTCTGAGAATTTTTCTTGAACTTGTTTTTTAAATGTCTGTTCTCATGTTAGAAGAGGCAAGAGCAAACAAATTATCAATTACTAACATGAGAACAGTCATATAAAGAACAATTCTAAGAAAATTCTCAGATAAAAAGAAAAACAACACTCATATAGCTATCCTTTCATAACTTCTCCTAAATGATCACGAGAGAAAATAGATGATAACTTGTATGCTCTGATTTTCAAGATTTATTTAGTTTTATTGCTTTAGATGGTTTGTAGCAGTTAGTTTGTTGGTTTCCATTTGCAGTGATGCTTTTAGAGTTTGTTTCAGTGACATATTTCACTTTTATTGTGAAATGTTTTGTAGAGCAATGATAGAATAAAACAAAACAAAAGACTCAACCAATTATCAACCGTGAATTGAAAAAAAACGACCCTACAACTTTGACATGAATAATGCCTGATCTTTATGCCTAAAGTACACAATTGGTGATCCTGGATGGAGCNTACCCCTAAATGTTTCTTTAGACTGAAGAAGAAGCAAGAGCAAACAAACTATCAATTACTAACATGAGAACAGTCATATAAAGAACAATTCTAAGAAAATTCTCAAATAAAAAGAAAAACAACACTCATATAGCTATCCTTTCATAACTTCTCCTAAATGATCATGAGAGAAAATAGATGATAACTTGTATGCTTTGATTTTCAAGATTTATTTAGTTTTATTGCTTTAGATGGTTTGTAGCAGTTAGTTTGTTGGTTTCCATTTGCAGTGATGCTTTTAGAGTTTGTTTCAGTGACATATTTCACTTTTATTGTGAAATGTTTTGTAGAGCAATGATAGAATAAAACAAAACAAAAGACTCAACCAATTATCAATCGTGAATTGAAAAAAAACGACCCTACAACTTTGACATGAATAATGCTTGATCTTCATGCCTAAAGTACACAATTGGTGATCATGGATGGAGCCCTTTTTTATATCATGGATTTAATTTTGAGCTCTACTTTTAAATCCACTTTGACATATTTCTTTTCTCTTCAAGTAATGTTGCTTTACATGCTAAATAGTGTTGTTCCAACACCATTTCTTATTTATTTATATATCAAATGGGTAAACAAAAGAAATGTGGGATATCTGTTATTTGATATAGGGAAACAGATAATTTTTTGTCAAAAATAACAATAGTCTGACCACACTTCAATAAGGAAGGTTGACAAAATATTACAAAGCANTGTGGGATATCTGTTATTTGATATAGGGAAACAGATAATTTTTTGTCAAAAATAACAATAGTCTGACCACACACTTCAATAAGGAATGTTGACAAAATACTACAAAGCGCTTTCAAGAAAAAACCAGTAGACTATACGACAAAACTCAACTAAAATAAAAAAGAGACCAGCTTACAAAAAATTGGAGGTTGTGGAATGAGCTAAAGAGAGGGGCTACTAGTTTAGGGTGGGACCCTATTAGGAAAACAATTGATGCATTTGATGCATCAGAGAAGTGGTGGCAAGACAGTAAANGCTTACAAAAAATTGGAGGTTGTGGAATGAGCTAAAGAGAGGGGCTACTAGTTTAGGGTGGGACCCTATTAGAAAAACAATTGATGCATTTGATGCATCAGAGAAGTTGTGGCAAGACAGTAAGTAGAAAATCTTACATTCAATAATAACTAATTTAATTTTTTTATTCTTTAAAATCAAACTTATCAGTTGTAGGTCTTGCTAAATGCCAAAAAATTTAAACTTATTGGTATTGACCCAGAGTTGGAGGAGAAGCTAGATACTATGTTCATAGGTCTTGTAGCAACATTTGTCAATGTCCAGGCTGTAATAAATGAGCTCATCCTGACTTTGGATCAGCCTGAATGTGCTTATTTCAATGAGATAAGGAACAACCAGAGAAAAGAGAGCAAGGAGAGTCCAATCAATCCACATGTCTTGTACCCACGTTACAGAAAGGGAAAAATAAAAAAAACTAAGGTTAGGGCGGCTAACTTATCCGAGCAAATATCACAGCTGGTGACAAATTGCACTAGTATCACATCTAGTGCCTGCACAACTCTGCATGCATACCTGACTTTGGCAAATGTTGCCAAGTTACTCGACTCTATTCCAATGATTTTTGATGACAGACCACTCTACTTGTAAAATTTCTTGAGAACTGAAATAAGCGGGAGACTTTCTTTACACTGCTGTCAGAACGAAGGATTTCTTACCTTTGTTATTTCTTAGAGAGTTAAACTAGCTAGATGACACACCCCTCTACTTTTTTTATTTGCTACTACTATTTCATATTGCGTATTTGTAATAGTTAACATTTCCTTTATGAATTATGGCTTGTTTTAACTATTTCTAACATCTCAATATTTATGGATTTACATGATTGTACTGCTATCATTATGGATAGTCTAAGCATTTACTTGCTTTAAATAACTTGTTCTTTTTAAACAAGTTAAATAAACTTCTTTCAGACAAATAGAGCCACATAATGAAGAGGAGATTATAGAGATAGCTGAGCGAGCAACTATTGTTACTAACACAATTTGGCTAATTCATGAGTATTGCTAGAGAGTAAGACACATTATGTGTCATCAACATTTGTGGGTGACAAGTGGGTTCGCGTATCAATAGAAGCTCATCCAAGCATGAGTCATAGCATGTTTTGGATGTGAAAAACTATATTCTGCGATTTACTGGATGAAATGCAGTCCAAATATGTTTTACACGGATCTTTGCAATTTATATTCCGAGAAGTTCTAGCCATCACGTCTTTCATTATGTCACACAATGAGTTCATTTGTGCTACTTTTGAGCGTTTCCAATACTTTACAGAGATACAAAACAGGTATTTCTATATTAGGGTGAACTCTCTAGTTAAAACATCTATGGATATTATCAAACCATTGGACCCGATTTTTGCACAAACGCCTCAGGAATCCGTAGCAATCTAAGATACATGTCATTTTTAAGGTATGGATCTCTCTATTTATTCTAACATTACTTGTGAACGAGCACAATACTCACGAGGGAGAGGAGATGATACAATTAAGAGAAGAGATTACCAATATTTTGGTGAACACAACAACCATAGTTATGTAGCATTGCCTACTTATTTGTTGTTGATGATTATATTTCAACACTACGTTGGTTCCCTGGATGTATATTTTTTAAATATTTGCAACACTTTATATTGTAACTTTCTTTGTGTCCCAACAACCTTTTATTTTTAATTTTAAGACAATTTTTTTTATATTTCTTGAAAGTTGCTTCTTCTTATTTTTTGTTTATTGGAGCTATAGTGTTTTATAATGTCAGAAAATATGAGTTTATGAGCATCTTGTATTTAGAAAATTCCGCTATGCCATTGTGGCGATGTGTTCAATACCAATCAAGTAGGCAAGACAGTTATGGAAGAAGATTTTACTCTTGTTCCAAAAACACAAATCCTGCAGATTGCAACTTTTTCCGTTGGGCTGATGACACAGATGCGTTCCTTCCAAACGGTGATCAGGTGAGGAGAGATGTTATTGTCTCGAAGATTTGATCATTNTCAATGAGATAAGGAACAACCAGAGAAAAGAGAGCAAGGAGAGTCCAATCAATCCACATGTCTTGTACCCACGTTACAGAAAGGGAAAAATAAAAAAAACTAAGGTTAGGGCGGCTAACTTATCCGAGCAAATATCACAGCTGGTGACAAATTGCACTAGTATCACATCTAGTGCCTGCACAGCTCTGCATGCATACCTGACTTTGGCAAATGTTGCCAAGTTACTCGACTCTATTCCAATGATTTTTGATGACAGACCACTCTACTTGTAAAATTTCTTGAGAACTGAAATAAGCGGGAGACTTTCTTTACACTGCTGTCAGAACGAAGGATTTCTTACCTTTGTTATTTCTTAGAGAGTTAAACTAGCTAGATGACACACCCCTCTACTTTTTTTATTTGCTACTACTATTTCATATTGCGTATTTGTAATAGTTAACATTTCCTTTATGAATTATGGCTTGTTTTAACTATTTCTAACATCTCAATATTTATGGATTTACATGATTGTACTGCTATCATTATGGATAGTCTAAGCATTTACTTGCTATTTAAATAACTTGTTCTTTTTAAACAAGTTAAATAAACTTCTTTCAGGCAAATAGAGCCACATAATGAAGAGGAGATTATAGAGATAGCTGAGCGAGCAACTATCGTTACTAACACAATTTGGCTAATTCATGAGTATTGCTAGAGAAATCTGTGTAAGACACATTGTGTCATCAACATTTGTGGGTGACAAGTGGGTTCGCGTATCAATAGAAGCTCATCCAAGCATGAGTCATAGCATGTTTTGGATGTGAAAAAATATATTCTGCGATTTACTGGATGAAATGCAGTCCAAATATGGTTTACACGGATCTTTGCAATTTATATTCCGAGAAGTTCTAGCGATCACGTCTTTCATTATATCACACAATGAGTCCATTTGTGCTACTTTTGAGCGTTTCCAATACTTTACAGAGATACAAAACAGGAATTTCTATATTAGGGTGAACTCTCTAGTTAAAACATCTATGGATATTATCAAACCATTGGACCCGATTTTTGCACAAACACCTCAGGAATCCGTAGCAATCCAAGATACATGTCATTTTTAAGGTATTGATCTCTCTATCTATTCTAACATTACTTGTGAACGAGCACAATATTCACGAGGGAGAGGAGATGATACAATTGAGAGAAGAGATTACCAATATTTTGGTGAACACAACGACCATAGTTATGTAGCAATGCCTACTTATTTGTTGTTGATGATTATATTTCAACACTACGTTGGTTCCCTGGATGTATATTTTTTAAATATTTGCAACACTTTATATTGTAACTTTCTTTGTGTCCCAACAACCTTTTATTTTTAATTTTAAGACAATTTTTTTTTATATTTCTTGAAAGTTGCATCTGCTTATTTTTTGTTTATTGGAGCTATAGTGTTTTATAATGACAGAAAATATGAGTTTATGAGCATCTTGTATTTAGAAAATTCCGTTATGCCATTGTGGCGATGTGTTCAATACCAATCAAGTAGGGAAGACGGTTATGGAAGAAGATTTTACTCTTGTTCCAAAAACACAAGTCCTGCAGATTGCAACTCTTTCCGTTGGGCTGATGACACAGATGCGTTCCTTCCAAACGGTGATCAGGTGAGGAGAGATGCTATTGTCTCGAAGATTTGATCATCAGGACTTGAAGACGAACATCATTCTAGGCTTGTTGGTAACTGTTGTCCTTATTATTGTCATTACATGCTTCAAATAACTAATCATTTTTTTATGTATTAGAGCATTTTGCACTGTACTAATGTTTTCTGATAGTATGATATCTTTTTGTTATTTAATTGTAATTGTTCTGAAAACTGCACTTATTCAAATATATTACATATATAAAGGCAAAATAGAATTTCTCATCAAAAACAACAACAAAAAATCTCCCAAACAGACTCTTGCTTCTTCATCAGCAAGCTTTCTGATGACTCATGATAAATTGCTTCTCCAGGAAACAATTTTACACCAGCATCTTAGAATAGCAGCAGCCACCCCAAACGTACCGTAAGAAATGCCTATCATTTTGTTTCATTAGTCATCATAAAAATAAAAAAATAAAAATAAGAAACCTTAAACAATAAATGCTAAGCCAACGATCTATAATACGTGGGAAGGAACTCATGTATTTTGAACCTACAATAATTTCAAATGTCACAACAAACCTTACTATAATTATACATCCATTTACATATTATCATGACACATAAGGTTGCATAAACACAAAAGTTACCTTAAAATGATTACATAAATAATAAACTACTAGAATACAAAAACCTAACCTAAGCTAGCATTTTCACTGCTGGCCCTTTACGTTTAGTATTAATTACTTGGATGATAATGTGAAATGAAATAATTTTTATTTGGTGATTCCTTATTTTCAAAACTTGCTATTATTTTAAATTATCTATAGTGATTATCATGATTTTTTCTTCAATAATTTCTTTTGCGTATATAGTTTGACATCTAGAGCAACCTCAAAATACCATAAAAATAGGACTAAAAAATCATTTGAAAATTTATTAAGATATCAACAAAGGAAGAAACTAACAAATGCCAATAACAAAACGTTCCATAGAATTGCCAATGAAGCCAACAATTTAATGAAGTTTCACAGAGCCAGGATATTTGTAATGACTCAACAAGTCTGCACATTCACCAAAAGGGGGCTTAGAGCCATCTCCATATTTAGTTTTAAGAAATACCATCTTCCTTCATATGCTGGTTCAAAGTGATACAGAAATAATTATCTTAGGCTTATCTCAGGTAATTTCAGAGAAGGACCAAGCATAATATTGGTGCAACACAGACATTCCTTATAGCTACATCACTGCAGAGCAATTCTCAAGTTCAAGTCCACTGGTACTGGAAAGAAGCTAGAAGTAGAAGTTTTAGAACTCTTTAAGAAATCACAGGACATGGAAAATGCAATAGCTTTTGGTGCAAATTCCTTGAAAAAATGGGAGTCGTTCAAAAAACTTGTAAGGCTAGAGAGTTTCTACTTATGAAGAGGGATTGATTTGTTTACATATCTAAAATTGTCAAGTTGAACAGTTATTTAAATATATCTAGTCCATTTCTTCATCACTTATGTATTGAAAAACACAAACTTATGCATTTGACTTTTCACGGATTGTAGCCATCATAACTATGACAGTCTTCCTGCACATGCAAATAACTGCTGATTTAGAGCATCAATGTACAATGTTAGCTCTTTATACTACACCATCACCAGGATTATGGCCAATGGAATTGAACAGCTGTCTCTATATATTGCTAGACTACCTGTACTCTATAGACAATGAGATTTCCTATTCTGTCCTGCCTGGGCAGACTCAATTCAGATCTACCTCTTGAAGATACCAGTTTCTTTGGTGGATTCCTTCAAATGGACAGCATTAACTTGTTAAATTATCGGTTATGCTCCTCCTGAGTTACAGAGGAAAGCATGTCTTTTTTATTTTTATTTTGTTTTACTTTATTTTATTTTATTTTTATTTTTTTGAAAATAGGTAAGCATGCTTTTGGTAATCATATTGTTGTCCTCCTTGATCAAAATGTTGTTAACAAATGCACCTTCTCCCTTGACTTCATCAATCACGGTTTGACAGGTTTTTCTGCCAATTCCT
>JXCR01033220.1:68659-106098 GCA_002079205.1 Phalaenopsis hybrid cultivar | reverse complement strand
ATTTGACAAATATGTTGAAATCTGAAGGAAATTTCATTAATGTGCTTTAAACAGATATTACAGATAGAGTACATGCTGAAAGCATCAAAAGAGACAATCATGCTGAATACATTTAAAACATCATATGCAGAGTACATATCATATATGCTGCTTTGACGAAGTACAAAAGGTGACAAAAATTGTCTATCTGTCCCCTGTGGGATGAGCTCCTGCTCAAGCTGACCTACTAAGCCACACTCCAAGACAAGAATTTCTCTTTGGATTTACTTAAAGGTACAACCATCTTATAGCTCGTATGGCTATAGCTCCTCCAATTTTAGAACCAATCAAAATCCATACGACATCTTGTTATTGTCCATCCTTCTCAATGTAGTGGAAACTCTACCTCGTGGCACTCCAGGGATGCAGTGCTTTGTTAGATCGACTCTGTTTCCCTTCAAAATTAGTATCAAACTCACAGGTAGAGGAATTGCAACTGATCCTCTGAACTCACTGGGTCCAACAATGTCAATTTCGTTCTCGAAAAAAATGTCGCTTTTACTCATGAACGAGACCGTGCAGAAAGGTCTGACAAAATTTTGGTGATCTATATGTTGGGGAGTACAGTCTCCCTCTTCATAAATGATTATGATACAACTGTTTGGAATGCAGTCCGCTAGCAGCACGCTCCATCTGACCATCCTTTTTATCATCCACTTTATTGTGAGAGGAAATGGATCCACCTCGTCGTGTCTTAAGATCTCCGGGGGGTTTGCCTATCCCTGGTGAAAATGTAGAAACAACCACATTGGATGGTTATCCTGCCTTTTCCACGCATCCACTTTTTTGGTTCTAATTAAGTTCTTTCCATCAGAAGACCAGCTCGATCTCTGTCTCTTAGGTCAAATACACAGTCAAGAATGCCTCTTTCTTCACTTCAAGAAAAAACTCTGGTGTATAGCTCTAGAACTTCCATTACTAGACTTAAACCATTAAATAACACAAAATACATATAAAAATTTCCTGAGAAAGAGTTAACTACAAATACATCCAAAAAAGTACTAAAAACTAATAACTTCCAACAGATTCACAAATCTAAAGTTCACAACACAGCATACAACAGAAATAAAGCATCACAGTCCACAAACAAATAGTCTCAATAATAAAGTACAACTAAACATAAATCTAACTAAAGCATCACCAATCATCGTCTTCTTCTTCTTCTTCTTCCACATCCAAATTCTGCTGCTAATATGGAGTAAAAACAGGGTGAGTAGGAAACTGAACTGAGTGGTCACCCCTCATGAATTTGACCATTGCATCATCATAAGTAGCATCATATTCAAACTTCTGTCTTATCAAATCATAAGAGTGAGCATTTCTGCCTTCAATATTTTTCATTCTATGATTCATTCTCAAAATAACTCCCTGTTATATCATCATTTACTCCATAAGTTCTTGGAGAGAAGGGGTACTAGAAGTACCAAAAGTAGAAGGAATATCTCTGGTTTTACTTCCAGATCTCCATCCAACATGAGATTCATAAGTTTTTATATTGGCAGGCCCAATAGGTTTTAGAGGTTCAATCCTCTCCTCATCTGGTCTATAATCAACTCCTGCCTGTTCACATAGTGTGAAGATTAGGGCAGGGTGTGCTAAACCTCCAGTAGTCTCTCCAAAAGCAATAGATTGAGTGTTCCTATAAATAATAGAGCCTACATCTATCATTTTCATCTGCTGGATACAAAAGCTCAAGATGGCTCTATACCTTGTAACCTCACTATGATGATTTGTTAATATCATTCTTCCAGAAATAAAATAGTGCCAGGCCTTAGATACTACATTTAACATAGAAAGAGGAAAGTTTACCTTAACACCATTCTTTACTTACCAGGTTTCTATTCCATCAGTAAGAAAAGAAACCTCATCCAAGGCCTCATTAATTGTAGAAAATGATTTGTATTGGCAACTATACACATCTTCCAACTGATAAAATTCAGTAATCTTCCTTGGAGTAAACTCAACCATTTTCCCATGAACAAATACATAGTGTTCAGAAGTCTCCTTAAAATTGGCATAGAACTCCATCACTACACCAATAATTTCCTCAAAGGTAAAGTAACAAAAATTCTCCCACAATCGAGCATTGATTAATCTCTCGACTTCACCCAAATTTTTAAATCCTCGATCGAGAATGACTTTTTTAGTTGTACGTAGACTATTTAAGCAAGTGTTGGCCTTGCAGTTGACAAACTTTTGATCATCAAAATTTACCTTTCTCTATCCTTTGCTCATCTACAAAAATTTGATAAAATCCAAATAAATTTCCAAAAATTCCAAAAATCACAATGTGAAATGTTTTAAAATTAAATTTACCAAGTAAGAGTTTTTCGCCAAAGGATTCTCTTCAAATCTTCCAAAAAAATCTCAAAATTTGGGATCTTGGCAATGTAAGATAAATCCTTGGTGAAAATAAAAAATTTTGAGCTTAAAGTGTAGCTCTTACATAGAGAAAATGAAATCTAAACTTTATTTTCCTTAAAATTGCCTCAAATCTGAGCAATAGCAAGCCCTAGGTGCAAAAATCAGAGGTTGAAGGTGACTCAAGGGGTAAAAATGATGTTTCACTATGCAAATTGCGAATTTTAAGGGTGTTTGGGTCGGTTCGGGTCGAGAGTGCTGTCGGCGTTCATGCCTGCGCTAGTGGCCAAAAAACTCTTATTTTGTTTTTTTCAATTTTCAATTTTCTCTCAATTTACTCCAAAGTTTATTTAGTCTTATTGAACATTAATTTTCATCTAAAAATATTTCACAAACAAATATTTTCACAAATAACACCAAACTAACTTTTATATATGAAAATACACTTTTTATAAATACATTTTTCTAATCATATTGCCACATCCTAAAAGCAAAGTAAATTATAATTCAGTGTCAAAATCAAGCCACAATACTAAAACACTGACATAAAACTATACACATAATCAAAGTTCTAAAGCAAAGTAAAGTAAATCAAATCCTAACAATTACAATAAAAAATAAGTATTTTAAAATAGTAGAGAGTCCAACTTCAATTAATCTGCCTCATCTTCAGTACTTTCTCCTCTAATATCTCCCATAGACTGGTAATGGACATACAAATTGCAGAAGGGTTGGTATGGGAATTGATCAGTCGAATTTTCATCAATCCATCCATTTTTCTCGAACATCTGCACCAATCCTGCTTAAATTGTTCCAGTATGGGCAAAGTTCTCCTTCATTCTCCAATCTAAGTGATCAAAAAGGTAGTTAAGATTTCCTATTGCATTCATAATACTATATAGTTTTCTTTCTATTTTTTTCATTCTCTTCTCGAAAGTTATTGAACTTCCAACTGTTGGTAGCATCAATGGTGTTGAAGCATGTGATGAATGATCCAAAATACAATCTAATGCTTCATTTAATTTCCCTATATAATTTCTTTCAATAAGAATCATGTGCTCCCAAGGTAGTAAAACTTTTTCCCAACTTTCATATGGAACTTGAGATTGAGTGCCAAATAGGAAAATTGTAGAAGGATGCCCAAGTCCAGGCCCATTCATAATAATACCTATAACAGATTTGAAAATAATTGACCCTACATCACTGGGTTTTTCCATTTTAGTGCAATAGATTAAAATGGCACTTTCTATTGTAACTTTACTAATCTTCATGATAGGGAGTAGTTTTATAGATATGAAGAAATGTCATTGTTTTGAAATTGGATTAAGCAGAAAATTAGAGAAAGTAACATATCCTTGATCTCTGATTTCCCAATTATTATGTTCATCCGTCAGAAAATTATATACTTCTTGCATCATATCATTTGTTGAGATAAAATTTGTATAATGATAAATTAGAATGTTTTCTATCATATACAAATCATTAATTTGAGCTGGAGTAAATAATACAACCTTAACTCGAACGAAGTTAACTCCTTGGGTAATTCCATGTAAGTTAGCATAAAACTCTATTACGACGGGTACTACAACTGCAACGGTAGTGTAGCATAGAACTTTCCAACGCCTCTCTAGAATGATTTTCTCGATCTGTGAATTTGGATTACTCACTCATGATTGATAAAGTCTCTCTCCTTGATAAGTCTCTTTTTCGTGATGACTTTGTCGTATAATCTCTACGCGTCAAAACTGATAAACTTTCTTTNTGATTTTCTCGATCTGTGAATTTGGATTACTCACTCATGATTGATAAAGTCTCTCTCCTTGATAAGTCTCTTCTTCGTGATGACTTTGTCGTATAATCTCTATGCGTAAAAACTGATAAACTTTCTCCTGGAATTGGAAGCCATAAAATTCAAAATTAGAAAGTTTCTTGACATCCAAGTCAGTTATTAGGACTTTAAAAACACCTCTCTGCGGTTATTGTAGAGCGAAATCCCGCCAAAGTCTGCCAAAACTGTTCAGCATGTGGAAAATGCTCAAGATGCCGTCGGTGCTCTCGATGGCACTGTCAGTGCCATGGTCCTTTAGGCAGGTGTCGTCGGTGCCCATTCAGGCACCGTCGACACCAGAGGCCAAATTCATGTCTANCATCCAAGTCAGTTATTAGGACTTTAAAAACACCTCTCTGCGGTTATTGTAGAGCGAAATCCCGCCAAAGTCCGCCAAAACCGTTCAGCACGTGGAAAATGCTCAAGACGCCATCGATGCTCCCGATGGCACTGTCAGTGCCATGGTCCTTTAGGCAGGTGCCGTCGGTGCCCATTCTGGCATCGTCGGTACCAGAGGCCAAATTCATGTCTGAAATTTTTTTGTTAAATTTTATTCCAAATTTTCCACCAATACCAATATTTGTCTTAATTTATGATATATATAATTGTGTAGGAATTAAAAATACTATTATTTCCTAATACATAAACACACTTATTAACAAAATAGTAATATATAGATATATAGATTTATATATGGGTTGCCTCCCACAAAGTACTTTGTTAAACGTCGTCAGCCCGACATACGATTTGTTTAGTTAGGTTGACTTAACATTAAAACTTCTTTAAATTGTAGTACGTGTCCTTCATAATAATGTTTCAATCAATGCTCATTAACTTTAAATACTTTTCCAGTTTTAGGATCCTTAATAACAACAGTTCAATAATGATAGACTTTAATCGCTTTAAATGGTCCTAAACATATGAATTTCAGTTTTCCTGGAAATATTCTCAAACTTGTATTATATAATAGAACTTCTTGTCCAGGTTCAAACTTCTAATTAATATTCTTCCGATCATGCCATATTTTCATTTTCTCCTTATAGATTTTTGTATTATCATATGCTTCATATATGATCTCCTCAAGTTCATTGAGTTGTAATAATCTCTTCTCACCAGCATCTTTTAGGTTAAAATTAAATTCTTTAATATACCAAAATACTTTATGCTCCGATTCTACTGGTAAGTGGCATGTTTGTCCAAAAATAAGTCTGTATAGGGACATTCCTATAACATTCTTATAAGTAGTTCTATATGCCCATAATGCAGTATCTAATCTAGCAGCCCAATCCAATTTAAAAGGATTTACCGCTTTTTCTAATATTCATTTTTATTTCACGATTCAATATTTCTGCTAGACCGCTAGTTTGAGGATGATAAGTAGTAGAGAATCTATGCATAATATCATGTTTTTTTTTATCAATTTATCGATTCTCTTATTTGTAAAATAGGATCCTCCATCTATAATAATTACTCTCGGCGTTCCATATCTTGTAAAAATATTTTTATTTAAAAATTTAAAAACACTCAAAGCATCACATTTAGGTACAACAACAACTTCAATCCATTTGGACATATAATCAACAACAAGTAATATATAAGAGTTTCCAAATGAAGGCATAAATGGTCCCATAAAATCTAATCCCCACACATAAAAAATTTCAACTTCCAATGTGTAATTTAGAGGCATGTCATCTCTTCTAGAAATATTTCCTACTTGCTGACATCGATCAGATGTTTTAATAAATTCATTAACGTCTCTAAAAAGAGAAAACCAATAAAATCCAGCTTGCAAAATTTTATAAGCAGTTCCATTTGTTCGAAAATGTCCTCCAAATTTAGAATCATTACATCCTTTAATTATTTGTTGAGTTTCTTCATAAGACACACACCTTCTAATAATTAGATCTTTACATTATTTATATAAATATGGGTCATCACAAAAATAGAATTTTAAATCATATATAAATTTCTTTAATTATTGATTCTTAATATTTGGTGGTCTAATATCACTTATAATATAATTTACTATATCGGCCTACCCCTGTATATCTATTTCATCAATACTATATAACTGTTCATCAGGAAAATTTTCTAAAATTTTATTTGCAAAATTAATTAATATTTTTTTTAGTCTAGACAAATGATCAGCTATTTGATTATCATTTCCCTTTCTATCAACTATAGTAAAATCAAACTCTTACAATAGCAGTATCCATCTAATTAACCTTGGTTTAACATCCTTCTTTTGCATTAAGTATTTACTAGCAGAATGATCTATATGCAGTATACATTTAGTTCCAATTAAATAAGGTCTAAATTTTTTAAAGGCATAAACAACAGCTAATAACTCTCTTTCAATAGTAATATAGTTAATTTTCATTCAAAATTTTACTAGCATAATATATTACTTTAAAAGCTTTGTTGTGCCTTTGTCCTAAAACAGCTCCAATAGCATAATCACTAGCATCACACATTATTTCAAATGTTTTTTTCCAATCAGATGGGATTATTATAGGTACAGTGACTAATTTCTCTTTCAATAGTTCAAATGCTTTTATGCATTCCTCATTAAATTCAAATTTCGTATCTTTTTCTAAAAGTTGGCATAATGACTTAGTTATTTTTGAAAAATTGTTTGTATAACGCCTGTAGAAACTAACATGTCCTAGAAAACTTCTTACTCCTCTGACTGTAGTCGGTGGTGGTAATTTTTCAATAACTTTAACTTTTGCAGGATCTAGTTTCATGCCATTTTCAGAAATTTTATGCCCAAGTACAATTCCTTCTACAACCTTAAATTGACATTTCTCCTAATTTAGTGCTAGACTGATTTGTTGACATAATTCCAGAAATTTTTCTAAATTAATTAAGCATAATTCAAATGAAGTCCCGAACATAAAGAAATCATCCATAAACACTTTCATTCCATGTTCAATTAAATTATTAAATATTAACATCATACATCTTTGAAATGTTGCAGGTGCATTGCATAGTCCAAAAGTCATTCAACGCAAAGTAAATGTTCCAAAAGGGCTTATAAATGTTGTCTTGCCTTAATCCTCAGGAGTAATTAGAATTTGATGATAAGCGGTACATCCATCTAAAAAATAATAATATTTATTTCCAGCCAATCTATCCAACATTTGATCTAGAAAGGGTAAATGTAAGTGATCTTTCTTGGTGGACAAGTTTAATTTTCAATAGTCTATACAAATTCACCAACCAGTAACTTGTCTTATTGTAATTAATTCATTTTTCTTATTTACTTCAATGGTCACTCTTCCTTTCTTTGGAACACAGTGAGTTAGGCTCACCCAAGCATTGTCTGAAATAGGATATATAATTCCAGCATCTAATCATTTTAAAATTTCTTTTTTAACAACTTCTTTCATTATGGGTTTAGTCTTGTATGAGGATCAACTTTAGGTTCATATTGTTCATCTAATAAAATTCTGGGCAGACAAATTGAAGGACTAATTCCTTTAATATTTACAAAAGTCCATCAAAAAGCCTTTTTAATCATTTTAACATTTTAATTAATTTTTGTTCTTGAAATTCAGTTAACTCAAAAGATACAATAACAGACAATGTAGATGAATCTCCTAAAAATACATATTTTAAATGAGCAGGTAATACTTTTAGTTCATGTTCAGGTGGTTTAATACTTGAGGGAATAAGATTTTTGTTATCATATTCTAACAAATCTAATGTTTCAAATTTGTCTTGAATATTTTCTAAATTTTCTTCTTTTATTTCATCCTCATTTTCACTAAATTCTTCTTGCTTTAATTTTTCTTCAACCTTTTTCTTAAATTGTTCATTACTTAGATAATCAATAACTTCCATCCTAGAAAATTCATTGTCTCTTTCTATTACAAGATATTTCATAGCTTTTGCAATATTAAATTTGACTTATTGATCATCAATCTCATTAATAATTCTCTTTTTTGCACATCTATCATAGCTCTCCCTATTGCAAGAAATGGTCTCCCCAAAATAATAGGAATCTCTTTATCTTCCTCTATATCTAATACTATAAAGTCTACAAGGAAAATAAATTTATCCACTTTTAATAATACATCATCTATAACTCCTTCAGGATAAGTGATTGATCGATCAACTAACTAAAGAGTTATAGTAGTAGGGGAAATGTCTCCTAAATCTAAATGTTATAAAATTAATAGAGACATAAGATTGATACTTGCTTCTAAATCACATAAGTCTTTTACATAAAACTTTTCACCAATTGAACAAGGTATTGTAAAACTACCAGATCTTTTAACTTTTCAAAAAGCTTTTTCTGGATAGTAGCGCTACACTCTTCATTAAGTGCAACAGTCTCATGATTTGCAAACTTCCTTTTCTTGTTTAGTATATCTTCCATAAATTTCACATAACTTGACATTTGTTCCAAAGCCTCAATGAAAAGAATTTTTATTGTTAACTTTTTAAGGTTTTCCAAAAAATTTGTAAATTGTTTGTCTTTGTTCTTCTACATTAGTCATTAAGGAAACAAAGGTAATGGTTTTTCTTGAGGAACTTGTGTCTGATCATTTCATTATGGTCACTTTCCATCTCTCCTTCTCCTCATCAACTTCAGTTCCTCTTTGTATTTTTGTTTCAACTTCTTTTCCACTTTGTAATTGAATTGTTTTAATTTGTTCCTTATTTTGATCTTTGGGATTAACTTCCACCGTACTTGGAAGATTTCCTGAAGGTCTGTTACTAAGTGCAGTAGAAATATATCCTATTTGATTTTCAAAATTTCTAATAGCAGCCTCTTGATTTTGTATTTGATTTCTCACAATGAACATTACCTCTACCATCGTTAACTTCTTTTCCTTAACTTGTGGGTTAGGGTTAGAGTTAAATCCATGAGGATAATAAGGTTGATAATTAGGATTTCCTTAGTTATTTAAATTTCTTGAGGGTTTCATTGAATTGTTATAATTATTCCAACTAAAATTAGGGTGATTTTTTCATCCAGGATTGTAATAGTTAGAATAAAGATGGTTATTTGATTATTAATAACATTCAAAGTTTCATAAGATGATTGAGTATCAATTATCTACCTATCGGCGCTATTTCGGGGGTTAGAGGGGAGTTGCCCATAAGAAGTTGTGGGTCGCTAGAAGCTGTCGGCGTTATTTCGGGTTGGTTTATGGGGTTGCCCGTAAGAAGCTGTCGGTCGCTGGAATCGAAATCCCGTCGCCCGCTTCGGAAGGACGTTGAAGTATGAAATCAAACTGACCCCATATTTTCGTAGTTTAAAATGAAAGAGCACTGTACCTTGAATCTTGTATCTATCCCAAAGGATAAACACAAGACTTGAGGATTAGGCTTGATCAAATAAACTAAGGAAAGTATGACGTCCGTTTGGTCTGCGAAAACTTTGTATTTGCCAACAAGTTCCCCTATTTAATATAAAGGATTAAATAGGGTTTATATTAAGCTGGGTTCGAACATGCTTCCTATAAGGGCAAGCCCCTATAGTTAATTAAATCTTAAATGACCAAAGTCACCTAAGAAGACTCTCAATAAAAATCAGGAAATATTATCTTCAAGGAATTTCAAAGGGTAGGACTTTTCAATGAGATCGGACGTAGAGGTGTGAAATGGGATTGGCTCAACTTTGGAACATTTTATTGTAGAATTCAAAGGAAGAAGAACTAGGGGATATCATGGATCCAGAGGAGAACCTCAGTTACTTCTCAAGCTATCCTAATGTTTGGCTTCAATTTTGAGGAGAAATATTTAAGTGTTTCATCCTGCTAATTTTGTTATTTAGGGCTTACATTTGTGTGAAATGATTACACAAATAGCCTGGAAGATATGAGGATTTAGGTCATGACAAACGACAACCTCGGAATCCTAAGACGCTTTAGGGCTTATATTGTATAGCAGGGCTATGTAAAGGCTTAGAGATGATGTGAGGATTTACGTTGCATAAGTAGACAACCTCAAAGTCCTATGGCTTTGTTGTTTAAGTCTAAGGAAGGAAGATTGGTTTAGTTGGGGAAGACAGGTTTTGCTGTTGAAGATGGTCGTGCTGCCCACCATGCTAGCTCCAAGTTCCTTACCGCAATGAGTTTGAGTTTTCTAGTATGTCAAGTTATAATGTCAAATCAGGTGGCCCTATGGTTGAAGTTCCTTAAATTTTATGAGGGCATATTAAAGTTGATTAGAGCGACACCGGTTAGGATCCTACGGTTCCCTCATTCCGGCACCACTATTTTTTATTGGATTCACTTAGTCCAAATGAAGTCACTAAACCCAACTTAATGAGTTCCATAATTTCATTTAAACCGTGGGAAGCCTCATTAGCAATCATGGTTACCTCCTCCTAGGGATTCCCAATCATTCGATAGAGATGTCTTAATTTAGTTGAAGTTGTAGTTTTGTGTGTTGTTTGTGATTAAATTTTGAGTTATTTTATATTTTGAGTGTTGTGGCGGTGAATTTTATCTTGGTTGATTTTAATTTTGGTTTTGGTTATGGTTTGTGGCTATCCTGATGGTTTTAGTTTTCATGCAGGGTGACATCTTTGTTTAGCATGCAAATTTGCAGGTATAAAAGTACAGTATAAAAGTACAAGATGGACAACGCTGATAATTGTAAAAGTGTACCTGGCGGCATGGAACATGTAAGGAAAAGGCAGAAGAAAGACGGTACTATAAACTGTAAAAGCGTACCTGGCGAATTCTCGTTCCACCACCTGAAACTTAAAATGCATGTTAAGGCAGTTTATGAAGAGCAGGAAAGTATCTCGTTCCACCACCTGAAACTTAAAATGCATGTTAAGGCAGTTTATGAAGAGCAGGAAAAGGAAGTCCTGGTAGTTTTCCTAACCCTATGTCATATTTTGGTGAGTCCTTAAAAGTTTATATAAGGATGATTTCATTAAGCGAAGATAATTAAGTTTAATAGGCCTTTGAGGTATCCAACAAGTTAGGAGGGGGAAGCAGGTCCATGCCTCCCTCTCACAAACTGGTGAAAAGCCTCGAGTCCATTTGAACTTATTATGTTGCTTAATGGTTCATCCTGTGAATACTTCTAATGCTCAGTGAATATTGATGTTTCAATTATCCCTAAGAAAGAGGTAATTGTCACTTATGATTTAATTTGAAAATTATGTGGGTGAAGACCCTTAAAGAGGAAAACTAGTGTAATTAAAACACTTAGCCAAATTTTTAATCCTAATTAGGCTTAGTGGTGTTTCAAGGATGTTTGGTTTAATCTATATGTTTATTTATTTTTAAACCTAATTGGGCTTAATGGTGTTTCAAGGATGTTTGATATAATTATGTTTATTTCCTTAATCCTGTTTAATCAATTTTTTGATGTTTCAAGGATGTTTGATTTTGTTATGTTTATTTCTCTAATCCTCTTTTAGTCATTTTTTTTGACCCTAGTCCACACTAAGCCCTTAAGACCTAGGTGAGTATCTTAATTAGTTTTGAAAAGGATTAAATTTTAAGTGGTCATGATTCATGATTTGAATTTTATTTGAAAATCAAGTTAGTGGTGTTTCAAGGATGTTTGATATAAATATGTTTATTTCTCTAATCCTCATTTAGTCAGATTTGATTTGACCTAAGTCACCACCTTCAAGTATGTTTGATTATGATTTTTAAACCTAATTGGGCTTAATGGTGTTTCAAGGATGTTTGATATAATTATGTTTATTTCCTTAATCCTCATTTAGTCAATTTTGATTTAGCCTAAGTCACCACTAAGCCTATTTCTCTAATCCTCATTTAGTCAATTTTGATTTGGCCTAAGTCACCACTAAGCCCTTAAGGCAATTCTCTAATCCTCATTTAGTCAATTTAGATTTGGCCTAAGTCACCACTAAGCCCTTAAGACCTAAATGAGGTGTCTTAATTTTTGAAAAGGGTTAAACTTTAGGTGGTCTTGATTCATAATTTGGATTTTATTTGAAAATCAAAATAGGGAGGGTTAAGCTTTAAGTGGTCATGATTCATGATTTGAATTTTATTTGAAAATCAAGATAGAGGTTNTCTACCAATTAACCCCTTTATGTTTCAAACATCAAATAAATTGATTAAGATTATAGGTTACCCATTTTCCCTATTGAATTAAGCCAAAATGTTAATTAAGGTAAGATCTCCAAAATTACACATTTACCCCTAAGGCTCTAACACCTCATAATTTGTCAAATTTAGGACTTTGAAATTTTTATCCTACCTCATTCATGGGTCAATTAAGACATCAAAGGAGAAAATATGATTTTTTAAAATTTAATTTAATTTATATAATTACTTTCAGGAAAAAAAATAGGATTTTTCAAAGAAAATTCCTCACTTGAGCAAAGATAAATTCTAATCCCTTGAAATTTTTACTAGAGGTAGACCTAGCGAGATAAGCCTTTAGATCGAATTTCATAATTTTTTGAATTCTCCGTGATTTATTAGAATTATTTTATGTTTTGGGCTATTTGATAAAAATAAAATATTTTAGGTGGTGAAAATTAAGTTTTGTACTTTTGAAAAATCTCCTTAAGGTCAGAGAACTGAGAGGAGCAAATTTTATATTTTTCTGATTTTTCTTTGATTTATTGGAATTATGTTAGTGTAAACTCATTTTTTAGCCTTTAAAAATTATTTTTAAGCTTTAAAATTCAATATATTTATTTAGAAAATCAGGAAAAATGATATAATTGTTCTTAAGTAATTAGGAAGCAATTTAGAATATTTCCATGAGTTTTTTTTATTTTTGTGATTTTTATGGATTTTCTTAATTATTTAAATATTTAAAATAGGCTAAAAATTAAGTTTTTATTCTAAATATTATTTGATTTTTATAAATTATCCTTGATCACAGAGAACTCAAAAAACTAAGCTTCATAATTTTTTGAGTCATATTTTAATTTTTAAAAATTATTTAAATGCTAAGAGTGGTATTTTTCCTTAAAAATCAATTTAAGTTGTGAAATGAGCTCAAAATATTTTGAAATCTTTATGATGAGTTTTCTGGATCATAAATCACAATTGAGATAAAAAGTCAAGTCATTTAAATGTTTATATTTTCCAAAGTTAATTATCTTAGTGATTTAGTATCTGCAAAATTTAAGTGCATTTTAAATGACTTGACCCATGAAATTATTTCCAAAGGTTTCTCTAGTCATGGTGGACCTTCCAAAATTTTCTTAGGATTTTATAATCAATATGCTAATTTCCTTGATTATTTTGAAGGAATAATGTGTAATAAATTGAAAAATATGGATCTCTGTATGGAAACTTATTCTGACTTTGGAAAAATCAGAGAATGTTTCCCTTGACAGAGGCTACAACATGCCAAAATTTCAAGCCAAGGTGATGTGTTAATACGCATGGAGAATCAAATAATTCCAAATAGTGTTTAATTAATTAAAAATATTTTATGCATCAAATGGACCTGAAATTTATGCCACATTATTCTCCTCTGTTCACTGAGCAAGATAGTTTTTTTATTTTATCTTTGTGATTTTTCTACACAAAGTTATGTATTTTTGAAGTTTTGAGGACTAAATAAATAACAAAAGGCCCCTATTTTCCTACTTATCAATGTCAACCACGTACTGGTCGAATAGGCCACGTGTTGCTGTGTGATTGGCACCGCCAGCCAAGTCATTCCTGCCCATGTCAGACCGTGGTCTGTCCGACACGATCAGGGCCACCCGATCAATACACGCTCGATCAGACGGTCACGGGTCATCATCCCAAATGATCTGGACCCAAAAACTGTCCATTTTAAAACGCTAATATCTCACTTGATTCTTAACGAAATTGAGTGAAGTTTTTATTTTAAATGCTCATATTGACTAGTAAAACACATCCATACAGTTGATGAATGCTTAAATTGATTGTATATTCATAAATAATTAAAAGAGGCTCGGTTTAGGGTTAACTTTGAATACCTTGGTCCAAGAGGGGTAGCCTCGATTGGATTCTTGTAGAAGCTTTGTGTGGGTGTCAGAAGCCTAGGGATGGAGCCTCTAGTCGTGGTGAAACGCCTAGACCAAAATTTGACCAAGGCCGATTTGGGGGTTTGGTCGAAGTTCACCTTAGGGTGGTCGGATGATGGGGACTTTTGTGGGGGATCTTCTTCTCTTGATGTTGGGATGGTGTGGGTGCAATTAATTTGAATTTGGTGGAGCTGTGGAGGATGTCCTATTTCGGCCTTGAAATTGAGCTCCAAAATTGAACTCAAGCAATGAATTTGAATGGCTAAGGAAGGTTTGGTTAAGCTCAAGGGGTCTCTAGGAAGCTCTGGAAGAAGTTTTACTCAGTCTCCCCAAGGAATTTCAAGCTCTCTCTCTTTTTCCATGGAGGGGCAGTTTAAATAAAATGGCTTAGGCTGGCTGCTAGGGCCAATTAAGGGGTGCATTTGGTTGCTTATGTGGAGGGCAGAGAAGCTCCAATGAGCAGTTGATCTGATTTGGCCTTTGGGTTTGAATTGGGTGAAAATCCCTTGTCTTGGACATGGTTTTAGCCATTTTACAGCCACCAAGGTGGCTGGCGGACTAGGCATTGGTCACCTCTTGGCTCAGGGAAGTCAGGGATGGCTAAAGATGATTATCTCCTAAAGGTAAATGATGATGTTGGAGATATTTCAAGTTTAGTCCAAAAATGGGTTAAAATCCCTTAATTTGTGGATCCATTGGTCCATAGCTTGTCATGGTGATTTTAGGAGGGTTTAGCCTGGTCTTTAGAAAGGTTTTTGTGGCTGTGAAATCATTACTTTGGTGGCTTAGACATGGTTAAGTCAATTTTTGGTGAAAGGGTCCAAGTGAGTGTAAATGACCAAAGCTTGGGTTTGGGCTAAGTTAGAAATTTAAATTGACCCAATTAATTGATCAAAATTGTGTATATGATTGTTATGAAGATTTTTGGTGAAGGGTTGAAGCATTTTTGAGTTCAATTGGTAGGTCAATTTGAGGGAATTTTGAACTTTAATCAATTTGGTCATGTTGGGCTAGGCTTGGGCTAGCTTGGGTTAGCCTTGGGCTAGGTCCAAATTGATTATTGTAAATGGTCAATAGGGACCTCATGAAGAGTTTCCAACATAAATTGGATACCATTTTGGAGGTTAAGGCAATCAATTGGGTGAAATTTCGAGTTTTCAACATGAATTGAATGCCAATTTGGAGGTTAAGGCAATCAATTGGGTGAAATTTGTGGAATTATCAATTTGGGGCTAAATTTGGGAATTTTGGATTTAGGCCAAAATCAAATAGATTTGAGGCTTCCCCAAGGTAAATTTATGGTTGATTATGATGTATAGTAATGTTATCAAGATTTTTCAACATTAATTGGGTTTAATTGACTAGGCTATGGGTTCAATTTGATGAGATTAGGTCATATGGTCAAAATTGGGGTTTTGACCTAAATAAAAATTAGGCTCAAATAATGGGCCAATTAAGCTTAGAATTGGTTTATTTTGGTCATATAAAAAGTTAATTTGAGTTTAGGATTGGAATTAGGGTCAATTGAGATCAAATTGATGGACATTTGAGCTGGATTTGAGAAAATTTGGGTCTTTAAAGGGAAATTTGGGGATTGTGGTTAAAGATGGTCAAATTTGCCAAATTGGGTCATGTGGTAGTTGAGAAAAATGAAATTGGAAATATTTAGGATTTATTGGGGTTTTTTGGGAATTTTTGGAATTTTTGGTCCAAGAGGGGTATTTTGGTAATTTGGGGGTGTTTTAGGGGTGTTTTAGGGGTAAAAGGCCAAGATGGGTATTTTGGTAGATTTTAGGTACCAACCATCACCAAAAAGCCCTAGAATAATGGAAATCCCATTTTGGGTCCTCTATATAGTGGTCTTAGCTAAATCATAGCCCTAGGGCAAGTAGGTTTAGGGGACCATCTACATGAGTTTCCCAAAAAAATCAAGGGATCTCGGCTAGAAATTTGAGTTCAGGGTTGTGAGTGAATGTGGGTGCAGATAAGTGTAGTGAGTGCCTTAGCTCCAGACCAATACCCAAGGTCAACTTAAGCCCAACAATCCTAAGGGTGACTCATCTTGAGTTTCCCCCACAGTGACCCCACCTACTAAGTATCTAGAGGTTGAGAGCAACATGTGGAACTTCAAGCTAAGTAGAGAAGAGTTTGCCTACTAAGTGGTAGAGGTTAGGACCAATATGTGGAACTTCAAGTTGAGTAGAGAAGAGTTTGGGCTAATGGTGAGGGTTCCATGTCTAGTTTTCTAAGAATAGTCAATAGGAAAATCCTATGGCTATTAAAGAGGAAAAACTAAACCTCAACCAAAAATGAGGTCAACACTACCCTAGTGAATTTTCCTCTAATACTGGTGGTACTTAAGAGTTCACTCCAATTTGATCAATATTTTTCAATACAAAAACAATTTGAGATGCTAAAATATACATTGCATCAAATTCATGAATACTAGCTACTCTCTTAGGATTTACCCGTTCAGAGGGCCATTGAAAATTATTGGTAGCCATTTCTTCTATTAAAGGGTATGCTTCATCAAAAGGTTTGGCATTAAAGATCCACCTCCAACAGCATATATAATAGATCTAAGTGATCCTACTAATCCACCATAAAAAATTTTGAATTATTAACCAATCTGATAAAGCATGGTGTGTACATTTGCTAAGGAGATCCTTAAATCTTTCCGAGGCTTCATATATTGATTCCCCTTCAAACTGACAAAAAGATGTAATATCGTTTCTAAGCTTAGCAGTTTTAGAGGGTGGACAATATTTAGCCAAGAAATTTTGTGATAGTTCTCCACAAGTTCTGATGGATCCAAGTGCTTTAACCAAGCTTTGGCTTTATCCCTTAATGAAAAAAGAAAAAGTTTAAGCTTAACAACATCATTAGACACTCCGTCATATTTAAATGTAGCACATGTTTCAAGAAAATTAGCAAGATTTAAGTTAGGATCTTCAGTAGGTGTTTCTCTAAACTGATTGTTTTGTACCATTTGGATAATAACATGTTTAAGCTCAAATGAATTAGCAACAACATCAGGATTTTGAATAGATAAGTGAAGTTCATCTGTTGTTGGATTAACATAATCTCTTAAAGGTCTTTGTCGATTTTTATTTATTTGATTATCTAAGTTAATCACTATTTTGTTCAAATTTTTATTTATTTTTATTGTTTTTGAATTTTTCTAATAATATGTTCTAATTCTGAATCGTAAGGTACTAAACCTTCAGATCCAAATATTTCGCATAAACAAATATAATAAGCAAAGAAAAATTTCTTAAAAATACTCTTAAATATTTTTTTAGATTTTTGATATTATAATTATTTTTTGTTATTTTGTATATTTTTATCTCTAAATTTCCTAATTTACCAAATCTAATTAATTTACTGTTACCTTCCCCAGCAACGGCGCCAAAAACTTGATGTTGATTTGCTGAAATATGGTTGTGTAAAATTCATAAAGTTGACTCCGCTTTACAGTGCCAAAAACTTGAAGTGGTATTTTATTAACAATATCATTCAGCACTTAATGTTGGTATTCTATGCAAGTATACGTATCGTTATCAAGTAATATAAGACTTTCTTTTTAAGTCCCAAATATTGATCCCACGAGAAAGGTTTAAATTTAAAATGATAAATTAACTAAGAAATTCAAAGAAATTAAAAAAAATTACAGTCACTAATTTAAAATATTTAAGATACTATAAAAGCTAAATTATTAACTACTAACAGAATTTAAAAGCAGGTTGAAAATTAATAACTACTAAACTAAGTTTATGTGATGAAGTTTTCTAATATGAAAAGGCATCTTTCCCACTACAATGAGTTTTTGGTGAAATGAGATGAGATAAATGGTTTAAATATGTATTGTACCAAATAGGAGCAATTTTAATTCTCTACCCTGATTCAGTGTTATAGTAAATCATTAGCTAATCTTAGGTTTAGTAACTAAATCCATGGCTAGGTTAGACGAGTACTGGCTCCGACTCCAGAGCTCCCACTTCCCTTCCCCTGAAGGCTAACTCTCGCTTTAGTTTTTAAATACTAAGGTTGAATTGGGGATTTTTAGTCTGTCACCCTAGAAATCTCCAATTCTACATGCAAGAAAGTATATCTCTTTATTTATTTCCACTTAATTCCATGAGCGAAATACTCCTTCATGAACATAAATGTGATTCTCACTCTATTGTAGAACTCATACTCCATTTCTTGGATCATATGTTTCACAACATTTTTTAACAATTCAATTGGCCAGATTGAAAAGTAAATTAAGAGCGGAGTTGAAAAACCATCAAAATTTATTCTAAATTTTAACATTGGCACATCTACATTATCTTTTCATTTTACCATATCTCAGAGTAGGGAGAAAGATAAAGGAAACTACTCAGAATTCATGAGAAAGATGCAACAAAACACAAATTCCATATATAAAAGTAAGTTCATACAACAATAATAAACAAACAACACTTATCAGAAACTCTTTCTCAAATCAAATCCTTTGTAGCTTCTCATAGGAAATGTAGGAAGAAGAAATCTCTTACTTCTTTTCCCGTCTAACACTTCTTAGAGAAGAATTCACACTTAAACTCAACATAAGAACTCAAAATTGTCAAAACTATAACTAACTAATGGTGTGGAATGTAGGTGTGTGAAGAGGAAAACTGAAATGAGTGGAAAAACTCAAAATGGAGCTAGGGGGGAGGTTTCTAATAAAATTTTGGCCCTAAATAGAGCCTAGGTCAATTCTCCAATAGGTGCATCCAAAAAAACTTCAAAAAGCATCCAAATTTGTTGAATCTTCTTGAAACAGGGCCTGCGCAGACACTGGCGCCGTCGGCGCCCATTCTGGCCCCGTCGGTGCAAAGGCCATTTAATTAATTCCTTCTTCTATGTCAAATGGTGCCGTCGGTGCATAGTTTGGTGCCGTCGGTGCTGAATATTTTCTTAACTTCTCCATTTTGACTCCAAATTTCATCCTTTTTGCTCCAAGCCCTCAAAATTAACAACCTATAATACAACATAAAAAATACCTTACATTAAAGTCAATATCACAAAAAATGAGTATAAAATATGGGTCTAAAAATGCATATATTTTTGGTGTATCATTAAGGTATGGTGTAGAGAGCTCTAAGGATAGGGCTTTTAGTGGGGGACTTCCTCTCTTGCTCTGGTGATGCTTAAGAGTCAATCAATTGGTGAAATTGATTGAGTTCTAGGTATGAAAGTAAAAATCCCTGGATTTTAAGTTTGAAATTAGGTTAGGAGAGTGGGAATGAGGGCTTTAAAATTATGGGGATGAGCTTTTATGGGTTGCTAGGAGGTCTGAAGAAATTTTGGCAAAGTTTGGTTAAGGTTTGAGAACTCACTTATTTAGGCCGTAGGAGGTCTCTTATTTATATAAGAGGCCATGGTTTCCATCAGGGCAAGCCATGGTGGTAGAGGAGCCATTTAGGTGGAGGGAAGAAGACCTCTAATAGCCAATGATAGTCATCCAACTCGGGGAGTCTCAATTTTGGGTTTAAACCATTTGGGGCGTCTCAGTCATGGTGTTTTCTGGTGATTAGGTGGGTAGCCAGACAAGGTGAAGTCACCTCTGAGCTCAGGGAAGTCATGGGAACTTAGTGGTCATCTCAATTTGGTTTTATGTAAGCTCATGGTAAAGATCCAAGGGAAAATTGAAGTTTAGGCTAAGTAAGCTTGGGTTGGGTTCAACCCCTTGGTCAAGTTGCTAGGCTTGGTTTAAGGTGGCTAGGGTTCTTGGGCTGATCCTAGGGAGGATTTGGGTGAGGTCAAATGGCTGGCTCGGGCATGGGTGTATCATAAATGGGGAAAGTCCAAGTGAAGGAGGGAGTGGGAAGATTCGCCTTCTTTTACCATTTTTGTCAAATTTGACTTTGTGATGTCCATAGAAGGCTCCATTGGACAAGCCATGTCAATTATGATGTCATGGAGATGTTTCATACAAAATGAATTATCGATTTTCATGCATTTAACTTAAAAAGGTGAACATGCGTATTTTGGATAAAGTTTCATGTGCATGCATGGTATGATAGTTATGATGCCCATGATGAATATTTTTAAATTGAAATGGGTTGATAAAGATGAGTTTTTTTGTCATGTAGGCTGATCTCAATTTTTTTATGTAAGGATTTATGAAGTTGACACCACTACAGCCTAAGAACTTGATCCTTGTATGGAAAGTAAGTTGTGTAAAGTATATATAATTATAGGCAATTAATAAAAAGATTCTACGCAAGTATATGTATCATTATCAAGTGATAAGGAACCTTCTATTTAAGCCCTAAATATCAATCCCCACAATGAATGTGTAAATTAGCAATGATAAGTTTTACTAGAAAATTTACAAAAAATAAAACAAAATCACTGTCACTAATTTTGAATATTGAGATGTTATCAAAACTAAAGTACTTAACAATTAGTAAAACAAAAATGCAAAGTTTAAAATGTAAATACTAATCTATTAACTATGTTTATGTAATGAAGATTTCTTATGTGAAAAAGCATCATTTCCACTACAATGAGGTTTTGGTGAAATGAGATTAGATAAATGTTTATATTATGTATTGCGTCAAATAGGAGAAATTATAATTCTCTACCCTGATACAGTGCATATAAAATCATTAGCAAATTTTAGTTTTAGTCCCTAAATTTGTGCTTAGGCTAAGAGGATACTGGCTCTCAGTCCAGAGCTCCCACTTCCCTTCACCTGAAGGCTAACTCTCGCTTTAGTTTTTAAACACTAAGACCGAATTGGGGATTTTAGTCTGTCACCCTAAAGATTCTCCAATTCTACACCTAATAAAGAATATTTCCTGATTTATTTGCATTTAATTCCATGAACGAATTTCTTCTCCATGAAATCAAATGTGAAACTCACTCTGTTGTAGAACTCATACTCCATTTCCCAGATCATATGTTTCACAACATATTTTAACAATTCAATTGGCCATATCGAAATGTAAATTAAGTTTGGAGTTGAAAAATCATCATAATTTATTTTATATTTTAATATTGGCACATCATATTATCTCTTCATTTCACCATATCTCAGAGTAGGGAAAAAGATAAAGGGAACTACTCAGATTTCATGAGAAAGAAACAACAAAGCACAAATTTCATATATAAAAGAAAGTTCATACAACACTAATAAACAAATAAAACTTATCTGAAACTCTTTCTCAAAGCAAATCCCGAAAGTTCATACAACACTAATAAACAAACAACACTTATCTGAAACTTTTTCTCAAAGCAAATCTCTTGTAGCCTCTTACAACACTAATAAACAAACAAAACTTATCTGAAACTCTTTCTCAAAGTAAATCCCTTGTAGCCTTTCCTTAGAAATGCTGGAAGAAGATATCTCTCACTTTTCTCCTTCTCAAACACTCTTACAGAAAGTTTCACACCAAATGTCAACACACGGACTCTAAACTATAAAAGAAAAATCACTAATGGACTCCAATATGGTGGCAGAATAATGATGGATTATGAATAATGGCGAAAATGGAGCATGGTGGAACGTTTTGGAGGGAAAATGAGTCAATTTCCTGATGAATTTTTGCCCCAAATAAAGCCCAAGGTTGGTTCTCCAAGAGGTGCCTCCAAAAACTCTTCAAAAATTGTCCAAATACATCGAACCTTCTAGAAATGGGGGCTGAACCGCCTTTAGCACCGTTGGTGTTAGTCTGGCGCCTAGTAAAAATTTCAGTTGTTCTGTTGTTCTACGCGATTGACACTGCCCTTGACGCGGTCGGCGCTGAGTACTTCTTCAAAAACTTCATTTTGACTCCAAATTCCATCCTTTTTGCTTCATTTTTTCTTGAAGTCCTAAAAATCAACAACCTACAAGAAAATATCAAAATACCTTCCACTAAGGTGCAATATATCCAACAATAAGTATAAAATATGGGCCTAAAAATGCATATATTTTTAGTGTATCAAAATCCCCCAAACTTACATGTTACTTGTCCTCAAGTAACTCCTCTACTACATAAAAATATGACTTGTAGTAAAGAATTTAACTTCAAAACTTCCATATTTAAGTTCTCTAAACATAATAGTATAGCTTAAGAAAAATTCAAAACAACTCCAGTTAATACTAAAGGTGCTAGAATATTCAGTAATTAAGTCTAAGATTTCTGATCCTCTATTTCTTTTAAGAAAATGTGCAATTTATCATATTAAAGTCACTTAGACAATTCATATGAAAAAGAACTTCATAAAACTTTATTAATCATTAAGCTAATACTCAAATAAAAAGTTTAGAAAATGTGTCCATGTCTTTTTCCTTAAGTTGATTCAAGTGAAGCCAATTTTTAATTAGGCATCTCCTCAAGCATCTCCCCACATCTTTTTTTCTATTTTTCTTTACTTTTCAGGATCATTTTTAATCCCCTTTTTCTTTTCTTTCTTCTTCTCCTTTTTTTTTATGTATGTGAGGATTACTATATCTGGATAGCCTTTAATGATTTTGAACTTAACTATCCTCTTCTTAAAGTTAAAAACTTCTTACATTTCTTCACTTAACAAATTTATATTAACTTAAAAATTACATAAGGTTTAATTCTTTTCTTTTTATATGAATCTTTTAAGATTTTGAATACTTCAAAAATACAAATTCTTTTACTTAAAATAGAAAAAACATAGTCTTATTTTCTTTTGCCAAATATCTTAGTCTTGAGAATTAACCTTTATTATTGAAAATTTTTTACTTAAATTTACTATTATTGAAACATAAATATAGTTATCCAAAGTTAACCCTTAATACCAAAGGTCATGTTAAATTTAAAATTTTTGAAAATATAGTTAAGTGAGGACAAATAAAATTAAGTTCTCTCTTTTCTTTTTTTAAAATAATTTTTCTCCCCCCCCAAACTTAAATTTTTTTAAAAGATTTACATTAAGAACTTTAAACATAAAAGGGTAAAAGAAAGCATTAAATACAGAAAGAAAATTCATACCTGTTGAAGATTTTGATTTTTATAAATAAATTTTGAAATACTGCAGGTGCTAATATGAAAAACTACAAGGCTTAAAAAATTAAATTGCACATAATATATATGAAATTTGCTGTGAAAGAGTTAATTACAATACATATAACAAAGTTCTAAAACTAACAGCAGAACTAAACTAAATTCTAAAAATAAAAACAGTTTTACACATTATAGTTTCACACTACAACATAACAACAAAGTCTCAACAATATCACAAAAAAATAATACAATCACATAGTACAACACAAACAAACAAACAAACAAAAAGATCTCCAGTCATCATCTTCTTCATCATTAACATCTAACTTCTGCTGCTGATATGTAGTATAAATAAGGTGAATAGGGAACTTAACTATATGATCACCCCTCAGGTATTTCACTAAAGTACCATCATAAGCAACATCATATTTAAACTTTTGGCAAATCAGATCATCTCTATGAACATTTTTGGCCTCCATGTTCTGCATCCAATGAGCTATCCTCAAAATATCTCCCTGTTGAATCATCATCTAGTCCAATAACTTCGTGTTACTGGGGTCACTTGAAGTAAGCTCACTAAAAGTAGGGGGCTAGAAGTTGATGGAATATTTTTAGCCTTACTTCCAGATCTCCAATCAACATTGGACTCATAATTCTTAATGTTTGCAGGTTCAATCAGTCTCTGAGGCTCAATTCTCTCCTCATCAAGTCCAAAATCAACTCCTGCATGCTTACAAAGTGTATAAATCAGAGCAGGGTGTGCTAATCCACCAGTGCTCTCTCCTAGAGCAATAGATCGAGTTTTCATATAAATGATGGAGCCTACATTTATATCCATCACTTGTTGAATACAGTAGTTCAAGAAGGCATCTATAACCTCATTTAAGGCCTCATTTGTGGTAGAGAATGAATGATACTGGCTTCTATAAACATCTTCTAACTGATAAAACTCGTTTATTTTTTCTTGGAGTAAACTCCACCCTTTTTCCTCGAACAAAAACAAAATCATCAGAAGCCTCTAGAAAGTTGGCATAAAATTCCATAACTATCCCAGCTTCGCATTGGCAGTAAATAATAGAAGTTGTCCCACTGCCGAGCGATAATCAATCGTTCAACTTCTCTCACATTTTTGAAACCTCGATCCAGAATCACTTTCTTATTTTCTCGAAGATTATGAATTTGAGCACTAGCTTTAAAGCTAACAAACTTTTCCTCTTCATATTCTATTTTTCTTTTGCTCGATCTAGGTGCCATAGGAAATCTAGAAAAATTTGATAAAATTCTGAATAAATTGTAAAATTTCAAAAATAAAAAAGTGAAGCACTTTAAACTTAAATCCACTAAGTAAAAGTTTTTCACCAAAGCATTTTCTCAAAATCTCTAAAAAAAAACCCAAACCTTTCGGATCAAGGCAATGTAAGAAATTTCTTTGGTGAAAAAAAAAATTTACTTTAAAGTGTAGCTCTTACCTAGAGAAAATGAAATCCAAAGTTCCTTTACCTCTAAATCACCTCAAATTGGCCCATAATCAAGCCCTAGGTGTGAAAAAACAAAGTTTGAAGGTGACTTTAGGGGTAAAAATGGAAGTTTCGCGGTGAAAATCATGAATTAAAGTAGTTATTTATGCTCTCGGGTGAAAGGCGCGGCGCCTTTGCCAGCGCTGTCGGCGCTGAAGGCCCAAAATTCACTATTTTGATTTTTTCAAAATTTCAATTTCCTTTTAATTTCTTCCAAAGTTTTTAAAATATTTTTAAATGCAAATTTTTATCTAACAATAATTCACAAATAAACATTCACAAACAATCATTTTCACAAACAATAACAAACTAACTTTTATATATGAAAATACACTTTTTACAAACACATTTCACAAATCTCACATTCACACCTATTAAGCAAATTAATTATAAATCAGCATCGAAATCAAGCCACAACACTAAACACCGACACAAAACTATACACATAATCAAATTTAGGAATTCTAAAGAAAAAACAAACCAAACAAAATCAAATCAAATCCACACAATTACATCAAATACATAAATATTCTTAAGCAAGTAGAGAATCCAAAGTCTTAAGTCATCCCGCTTCATCTTCAGCGCTTTCACCTCCTGTAATATCTCCCATGGATTGGTAATGAACATATAGGTTGTAGAAGGATTGGTACGGGAATTGATCTGTCAAATTTTCTTTGATCCACCCATTTTCTTTAAACATCTGAACTAATCCTACTTCAATTGTTCCAGTATGATCAAAATTTTCTTTCATTCTCCAATCAAGGTGATCAGAAAGGTAATTAAGATCTCCCACTGCATTCATAATACTATGAAGTTCCCTTTCAATTTTCTTCAATTTCTTCTCCAAAGCAAGCGAACTTCCTACTGTTGGTGGTACTAATGGAGTTGAAGCAAGTGAAGAATTATCCATAAAAGCATTTAGTACTTCATTTCCATTACCGACAAACTGATCATCAATAGGGATCATGGGCTCCCATGGTAGTAAAACTTTTTCCCAACTTTCATATGGCACTTGTGATTGACTGCAAATCAAAAAAATTATAGAAGGATGCCCAAGTCCATAAATTGGACCATTCATAATGATACCCATACCAAATTTAAATATGATTGATCGTATATCAATAGGTTTTCCAGTTGAATACAGTTATTTAAAATAGCACTTTCCTTGGTGACTCTACTAATCTTCATAGTAGGGAGTAATTTTGCACAAATAAAGAAATGCCACTGCTTTGAAATTGGATTAAGTGATGAAGTAGGATAACTAATATATCTTTCATCTCGTACATCCCACATCACTTTCGTCCATCAGAAAATTATATTAACATCTTGCATCAAATCTTGTGTAGGAATGAAATTTGTATAATGACAGATTAAAACATTTTCTATCATATACAATTCATTAATCCTCGCAGGAGTAAATCATACGAAGACAACTCCTTGGGTAATTCCATGTAGATTTGCATAGAACTCCTTCACTACAGGCACAACAACTGTAGTTCTAGTGTAATACAGAACTTCCCATCACCTTTGTAAAATGATCTTATTAACCGGATCACTTAGATTGATCAATCCATGATTAACAAATCCTCTCTCCTTGATCAATCTATTCTTCATAATAACTTTATCGTATAATCTCTCCGTGTCAAAACTAATTAACTTTATTCTAATTAAAACTCCATACCTTGAAGTATTTCTGGAATTGAAAGCCATGGAATCCAAAAATAGGAAGTTTCTAGGCATGCTAGGAAGTTTTTAGGTCTTTAAAAACACCTTCTGACTATTATTATGGACGGAAATCCCGCTAAAATCTGCTAAAATTCGTCTGAACCATCAAACAGCTATCAAACCCGTCAGCACGCCCGATTGGCGTTGCTATCACTGAGGTCCATTTTCTTGGGCGTCGTCGGTGCTAGTGGCCAAAATTTTGCAACGTTCATTTTTTGTTCAATTTAATTCCAACTTTTTCTCCAATACCAATATTTGACTTAATTTATAATAAATGCAATTATGTAGGATTGTTATCTACTAATATATAAGACACTTATCAAACAAAATAGTAATACATAGACATAGATGTATGGATTGCCTCCCATAAAGCGCTTGGTTTAATGTTGTCAACCCAACACACCATTTGTTTAGTTGGGTTGAATTAACAATAAAACTTCTTTAAAGTGAGGTATGTGCCCTTCGTAATAATGTTTCAGACGATGCCCATTAACTTTAAATACCTTTCTAGTGTTAGGATTTTTAATAATAATAGTTTCATAATGATAGACTTTAATCACTTTAAATGGTCCTAACCAGCTAGATTTCAGTTTTCCTAGAAACAATCTCAATCTTGTATTATATAATAGAACTTCTTATCCAGGTTCAAATTTCTTTTGAATAATCTTCGGATCATGCCATATTTTCATTTTATCTTTACAAAGTTTTGCATTATCATATGCTTCATTTCTTATTTCCTCAAGTTCATTGAGTTGCAATAATCTTTTCTCACCAGCATCTTTTAGATTAAAATTAAATTCTTTAATAGCCCAAAATTCTTTATGCTCTAATTCTATTGGTAAGTGGCATGTTTTTCCAAATATCAGTCTATATGGGGACATTCCTATAGGAGTCTTATAAGATGTTCTATATGCCCATAATGCACTATCTAGTCAAGCAGATCAATCCAATTTATAAGGATTTATAGCTTTTTCTAAAATACGTTTAATTTCACGATTTGATATCTCTGCTAGACTGCTAGTCGGAGGATGATAAGTAGTAGATAATCTATGCATAATATCATATTTCTTAATTAATTTTTTGATTCTCTTATTCCTAAAATGAGATCCTTCATCACTAATAATTACTCTCAACATTCCATATCTTCTAAAAATATTTTTAATTAAAAATTTAAAAATATAATTATTCTCGGCATTCCATATCTTGTAAAAATGTTTTTATTTAAAAATTTAGAAACACTTTAATAATTACTCTCGGCAATCCATATCTTGTAAAAATATTTTTAATTAAAAATTTAGAAACACTCTTAGCATCACATCTGGGTACAACAATAGCTTCAATCCATTTGGACATATAATCAACAACAAGTAATATATATAACTTTCCAAATGAAGACATAATTGTTCCCATAAAATCTAATCCCCACAAATAAAAAATTTCAATTTCCAATATGTAGTTTAGAGGCATTTCATTTCTTCTAGAAATATTTCCTACTCGTTGACATCTATCACACATTTTAATATATTCATTAACATCTTTAAAAATAGTAGGCCGATAAAATCTAGCTTGCAAAATTTTATATGCAGTTCTATGTGTTCCAAAATGTCCTTCAAATTCAGAATCATGGCATCTTTCAATTATCTGTTGAGTTTCTTCATAAGGCACACATCTTCTAACAATTAGATCTTTACATTGTTTATATAAATATGGGTCATCCCAAAAATAGACTTTTGAATCATATATCAATTTATTTAATTATGGATTTTTCATATCATGTGGTAAAATAAGTCTTACAATATAATTCACTATATCAACATACCACGGTACATCTATTTCATCAGTATTATATAACTGTTCATGAGGGAAATTTTCTACAATTTCATTTGAAAAATTAGTTAATATTTCTTTTTTATTCTAGACAAATTATCAGCTATTTGATTATCATTTCCATTTCTATCAATCACAGTAAAATCAAACTCTTGCAATAGAAGTATCCATTCAATTAATTTTGGTTTAACATCCTTCTTTTGCATTAAATATTTAATAATAGAATGATCTGTATGCACTATACATTTAGTTCCAATTAAATAAGGTCTAAATTTGTCAAATGCATAACAAATAGCTAATAACTCTCTTTTAGTAGTAGTATAATTAATTTGAGCATCATTTAGAGTCTTACTACCATAATATATAACTTTAAAAACTTTGTCGTGCCTTTGTTATAATACAGCCCCAATAGCATAATCACTAGCATCGCACATTATTTCAAATGGTTTTTCCCAGTCAGGTGGTACTATTATAGGTGCAGTGACTAATTTTTTTTTAATAATTTAAATGTTTTTATCCATTCCTCGTCAAAATCAAATTTCTTATCTTTTTCTAAAGTTTGGCATAGCGGCTTAGTTATTTTTGAAAATTTTTTTATGTAGCGCCTATAAAAACCAGCATGTCCTAGAAAAATTCTCACCCCTTTAACATTAGAAGGTGGTGGTAAATTTTCTATAACTTGGATTTTTGTAGGATCTACCTCCATGCCTTCTTTAAAAATTTTATGCCTAAGCACAATACCTCTTGTAATCATAAATTGTCATTTTTCCCAATTTAATACTAGGTTGACTTTTTAACATACTTCTAGAACATTTTCTAAATTATTAAGACATAACTCAAATGAAGTCCCAAATATAGAAAAATTATCCATAAACACTTTCATTTCATGTTCTATAAAATTTCTAAAAATTGACATCATGCATTTTTGAAATGTTGCAGATGCATTGCATAGTCCAAAAGACATTCTATGAAAAGAAAATGTTGTTTTCCCTTGATCCTCTAAAGAAATTGGAATTTGGTGATAACCGGTATATCCATCTAAAAAGCAATAATTTTTATTCCCAGTCAATCTATCCAACATTTGGTCTAGAAAGGGTAAAGGAAAGTGATCTTTTATGGTGGCAATATTTAACTTTCTATAGTCAATACAAATTCGCCAACCAGTAACTTGTCATATTGATATTAATTCATTTTTCTCATTTTCTTCAACAGTCAATCCTCTGTTCAGAACAGAGTGAATTAGGCTTACCCAAGCACTATCTAAAATAGGATATATAATTCCAGCATCTAACCATTTTAAAATCTCTTTTTTAACAACTTTCATTATTGGGTTTAATCTCCTCTGAGGATCAGCTTTAGATTCTTTCATTATTGGGTTTAATCTCCTCTAAGGATCAGCTTTAGGTTCGTATTGTTCATCTAATATAATTCTGTGCATACAAATTGAAGGACTAATTCCTTTAATATCTACTAAAGTCCATCCAAAAGCCTTAAGTCCTTTAAAATCTGCTAAAGCCTTTTTATAATTTTTCAACATTTCTATCAACTTTTGTTCTTGAATTTCAGTTAACTCAGAAGATATAATAACAGACAATGTAGATGACACTCCTAAAAATACATACTTTAAATGGATAGATAATATCTTTAATTCAAGTTCAGGTGGTTTAATACTTGAAGGAACAAGATTTTTACTATTGTTTTCCAACAAGTCTAACGTTTCAAACTAGCCTTTAATATAATCCAAATCTTCTCCTTTTATTTCCTCTTCATTCTAAAAAATTTCTCCTTGCTTTAATTTATCTTCACACTCATTCTAAAACTGTTCATTACTTAGATAATCAACTACTTCCATCCTGAAACATTCATTATCTTCTTCTATTGCACGATATTTTATAGCTTTTCCTATATTAAATTTTACTTCTTGATCATTAACTCTCATTATTAATTCTCCTTTTTGCACATCAATTACACCTCTTCCTGTTGTAAGAAATGGTCTCCCTAAAATAATAGGAATCTCTTTATCTTCCTCCATATCTAACACTATAAAGTCTAGAGGGAAAATAAATTTATCCACCTTTACTAGTACATCCTCTATAACTCTTTTTGGATAAGTTATTGATCAATCAGCTAGCTCAAGAGTTATAGTAGTAGGAGAAATTTCTCCCAAATCTAAATGTTTAATATCGATAAGGGATCTAAATGTTTAAAGATCAATAAGGGCATATGATTGATACTCACACCTAAATCACATAAAGATTTTCCATAAAACTTTTCACTAATTACATAAGGTATAGTAAAACTACCAGGATCTTTTAATTTATTAGGAAGCTTTTTATGAATAATAGCACTACACTCTTCACTGAGTGCAACGATCTCATGATATGTAAACTTCCTTTTCTTATTTATTACATCCTTCATAAATTTCACATAACTTGGCATTTGTTCCAAAGCTTCAACAAAAGGAATATATATCGTTAATTTCTTAAGGAGTTCCAAAAATCTTGTAAATTATTTATCTTTATTTTTTTTCTTCAGTCTTTAAGGAAACGGAGATAATGGTTTTTCTAAAGGAACCTGTGTTTGGTCTTTTTCATATTGATCATTTTCCATTTCTTCCTTCTCTTCATCAACTTCAATTTCTCTTTAGATCCTTGTTTCAACTTCTTGTCCACTTCGTAGTTGAATTGTTTTAATTTTCTCTTTATTTTGATCTTTTGGATTAACTTCCACAGTACTCGAAAGAATTCTAGAAGGTTTGCTACTAAGTACAGTAGTAATATGTCCTAATTGATTTTCAATATTTCTAATAGCAGACCCTTGATTTTGTATTTGATTTCCCGTATTCAACATCACTTCTTCCATCGTCAACTTGTTTTCCTTAACTTGTGGGTTAGGATTGGAGTTAAATCATGGAGGATAATAAGTTTGAAAATTATGATTTCCTTGATTGTTCAAATTTCCAGATGCATTCACCTAATTGTTATAATTATTCTAACTAAAATTAGGGTGATTTTTCCATCTAGGATTAAAATAATTAGAATAGGTATTATTATTTCAGTTATTTATAACATTTAAAGTGTTATAGGATGGTTGAGTATTAATAATCTGTCCTAGTGAATTTTCCTCTAATAATGGGGGTATTTGAGAATATTTCACTCCTATTTGATCAATCTTTTTAGAAATAACAGCAATTTGAGATGCCAAAATAGAAATTGCATCAGAATCATGAATACTGGCTACTCTCTTTGGATTTACCCTTTTAGAGGGCCATTTAAAATTATTAGTAGCCATCTCCTCTATTAAAGAATATGCTTCATCAAAAGGTTTTGACATTAATAATCCACTTGCAACAACATTTATAATAGATCTAAGTGATCCTACTAATCCATTGTAAGAGGTTTGAATTATTAACCAATCTGGCAAAGCATGGTATGGACATTTTCTTAAAAGATCTTGATCCTACTAATCCATTGTAAAATATTTGAATTATTAATCAATCTGGTAAAGCATGATGTGGACACTTCGTAAGAAGATCTTAAATTCTTCCCAGGCTTCATATATCGATTCCCCTTCAAACTGACAAAAATATGTAATATCATTTCTAAGCTTAGCGGTTTTCAAGGGTAGAAAATATTTAGCCAAGAATTTCTGTGATAGTTCTCCCCAAGTTCTAATAGATCTAGGTGCTAATGAATTTAACTAAGCCTTGGCTTTATGCCTTAATGAAAATGGAAAAATTCTAAGCCTAACAACATCATTAGACACTCCGTCAAGTTTAAATGTAGCACAAATCTCAAGAAAACTAACAAGATGTAAGTTAGGATCTTGAATAGGTGATCCTCAAAACTGATTATTTTGTATCATTTAGATAATAGCAGGTTTAAGCTTAAATGAATTAGCAGCAACATCAGCATTTTGAATAGTCAAGTGAAGTTCAGCTGCTGTCGGATTCGCATAATCTTTTAAAGGTCTTTGTCGATTCTCATTTATTGGATTTTCTATGTTATTTGCCATTTCTTTTAAATTTTAATTTCTCTTTGCTATTTTGAATTTTTCTAATAGTACGTTCTAACTCTGAATCTTAAGGTACTAAGCCTTCAGATTCCAATATTTCACATAAACAAATAAAGTAAGCCAAGTAAAATTCCTTTTTTGAAAAAAAACACACTCTTAAATAAAATTCTTTGTGGATTTTTGATTTTTTGTATATATTTTTTATTTTTATATATTTTTATGGTTTATATAATATCTCTAACTTTCCTAATTTATCAAAACTATTTAATTTACCTAAATTTAACTGTTACTTCCCCACGCAACGTCGCCAAAAACTTGATCATAGTTTTTTATGTAAGGATTTATGAAGTTGACACCACTACAGCGCCAAAAAATTGATCCTTGTATGAAAAATAAGTTGTGTAATATATAAATAATTATAGGTAATTAATAATGAGATTCTACGGAAGTCTATGTATCGTTATCAAGTAACAAAGGAATTTCTATTTAAGCCCTAAATATCAATCCCACAGGGAAGGTGTAAATTGTCAATGATAAGTTTTATTAAGAAATTTACAGAAAATCAAACAAAATCATTATCACTAATTTTGAATGTTGAGATGTTATCAAAACTAAAGTACTTAACTATTAACAAAATAGAAATGCAAAGTTTTAAAAAGTAAATACTAATCTACTAACTATGTTTATGTAATGAAGATTTCTTATGTGAAAAAACATACTTCTCACTAAAATGAGGTTCTGGTGAAATGAGATGAGATAAATGTTTATAATATGTATTATGCCAAATTGGAGCAATTATAATTCTCTACCCTGATACAGTGCATAGAAAATCATTGGGTAATCCTAAGTTTAGTCCCTAAATCAGTGGCTAGGCTAGGAGGATACCAACTCCCACTCCAAAGCTCCCACTTCCCTTCGCTGAAGGCTAACTCTCGCTTTAGTTTTTAAACACTAAGACTGAATTGGGGATTTTAGTCTGTGACCCTAAGAAGGCTAACTCTCACTTTAGTTTTTAAACACTAAGACCGAATTGGGGATTTTAGTCTGTCACTCTAAAGATTTACCAATTCTACACCCAACAAAAAATATTTTCCTATTTATTTACACTTAATCCTCCATGAAATCAAATGTGATCCTCACTCTATTGTAGAACTCATACTCCATTTCCTGAATGATATGTTTCACAACATATTTTAACAACTCAATTGGCCAGATCAAAATGTAAATTAAGTTCGGAGTTGAAAAATCATCATAATTTATTTTATATTTAATGTTGGCACATCATATTATTTCTTCATTTCATCATATCTAAGAGTAGGGAGAAAGATAGAGCCCAAGTACGGTTCGTCAGGAGGTACCTCCAAAAACTCTTCCAAAATCATCCAAATACATCAAACCTTCTAATAACAGGGGCTAAACCGCCTTTGGGGTCATCGACGCTAGTATGGCATCGTCGGCGCTAGTCTGATGTCGTTGGTGCTGAGTAAAAATTTCAGTTGTTCTGTTGTTCTGCGCGATCGGCGCTGCCCTTGGTGGTGCTGAGTACTTCTTCAAAAACGTTATTTGACTCCAAATTCCATCATTTTTGCTTCCTTTTTGCTTTAAGTCCTAAAAATCAACAATCTGCGAGAAAACATCAAAATACCTTCCAGTAAGGTGTAATATCACCAAAAATAAACATAAAACATGGGTCTAAAAATTCATATATTTTCGGTGTATCGTGGACTCAATTTGGGCCTTTTCAAATTAATGCCATGGAAATTTTCTTGTAAATGGACTTTTTAAATATTGATGAAGAATTTAATTATAAAATTGACTGTTCCTATCGACATTACTTTTGGTTGGAGGAATTGCCCGTAAGAAGCTGTCGATCAGCGGAATCAAGATCCCGTCGCCCACTTCGGAAGGACGTTTTAATATGAATTCAAACTGACCCCATATTTTTCATAGTTTAAATGAAAGAAAACTGTACCTCAAATCCTGTATCTATCCTGAAGAATAAACACAAGACTTGAGGATGAGGCTCGATCAAACAAACTAAGGAATATATGTCATCCGTTTGGTCTGTGAAACCTTTATATTTGTCGACAAGTTCCCCTATTTAATATAAATAATTAAATAGGACTTATATTAAGCTGGGTTCGGACGTGCTTCCTATAAGGGAAAGCCCCTATAGTTAATTACTTCTTAAATGACCAAAGTCACCTAAGAAGACTCTCGATAAAAATCATGGAATATTATCTTCAAGGAATTTCAAAGGGTAGGACTTTTCAATGAGATCAGACATAGAGGTATGAAAGGGGATTGGTTTAAATTTAGAACATTTTGCTGTAGTNTGTGATTTTTTATGGATTTTTAATTATTTAAATATTTAAAATAGGTTAAAAATCAAGTTTTTATTTTAAACTATTTTATTTTTAAAAAATACCCCTGATAATAGAGAACTCAAAAAATAGTTTTTTATAAATGTTTGAGTTATATTTTTATTTTTAAAAATCATTTAAGTGCCAAAAAAAGTTATTTATATTTAAAAATCAACATAAGTTACCAAATAAATTCAAAATGCTTTGGAATTTTTTTGATGAGTTCTTTGGATCTTAAATAATAATGGACATAAAAAATTAAATCATTTTGTTGTTTTTATTTTTCAAAATTTATTATCTTAGTGATTTAGGGTTTGTGAAGATTGGGTGTATTTTGAATGACTTGACTTATGATAAATTTTCCTAACAGCTCTCTGGTTATCATAAACCTCTCAAAATTTTGTTGGATTTTTCTAAGCAACATGCTAATTTCATGATTATTTTAAGTAATAAATGCTCATAAACTTGAAAAATATGATTCTCTATCTACAAATTTTTTCTTACTTTGGAAAAATTAGGGAATATTCCTTAAGATAGAGGCAACAATATGCTAAAATTTCAAGCTATGGTAATAAGTATAAATGCATGGAGAATCAAAACATTCAAATCAGCATTTAATTAATTAAAAATAAAATACGCATCACATGGACTTAAAATTACTTCCACATTATTTTCCTTTGTTTCTGAGCAAGAGGATATTTTTATTTTATTTTTGTGATTTTTCTACACCAAGATATGGATTTTTAAAGTTAGGGGTCATTTTCTGATTTTTTTAAATCCCCTATTTATTTATTTGGTGCCACATCAACCTACAGCGGCTCCAAAGTTCCATGCGACACACTCCTATTCAATGCCTCCATCCACCTCAGCGCTGTTCAGCTTTTTCTCGACCGTCCATCCGATACACGTGCGATCGAACGACTCCCCGTCATCGATCCCGATAACCTAGCCCGAGAAACGTCCATCTTATAGCCTTAAGATCTCTCTCATTTTTTATCCAAATTAGATGAATTTTATTTTAAAATGCTCGTCTAGACTAGACAATCACATCCATAAGGTTATGATGCCATCAAACAACTCAGAACAAATGGAGAGTACAAATAAGCTCGAGAGGAAGAGAAGTTTTATACATTTGCTCTTAGAAGTGAAATTTTGATCAGAGAGACTTGGCACATTCATTCTGATCTAAAGAGGCTAGAGATTAAGTCTCTGGTCTTGGTGTAAGGCTTAAGTATGATTTCGATCACAGTCGGATTTGGGTGTTGGTCTAGAGCTATGGTAGAGGCTCTGTGAAAGGGGGATTTGATGGGGCTTAAGCTTTTTTCACTGTTGTGAAGGTGTGGGTGAAGTTAATTTGAGTTTGGTGGACTGTGGAGGTGTATTGGGCTCTGTTCTAATTTCCAACAAGATTTCGAGCTCAAAATTGAACTCCGGCAGTGGAAATTGGTGAGGGGAAACGGTTGGAATGCATTGAGGGGATCTTAGGGAAGCTTTGTGGTCAGTTTGAAGAGGTCTATCTAAGAAATTTTTAGCACTACCTCCATGGCCGTGGGAGGTGCTCTTTATAAATATGGTCAAGGGGTGGCTGTCATGGCCAATTAGGGGGTGTATTGTGCTACTTAGGTGGAGGGTAGAGGAGATCTACAGTTTAATTTGGCTTAGCTGGCCTCTAGGTTTGAATTGGGAGAGGTTGCATGGGGATGGCTCTTAGTTTTGAGCTTCTCTAGTGACTAGACCAGCCGACAATGGCAAGGGGAGGTGGCTAGGTGCTCAGGGCATCCAGGGTAATCTGTCAAAGCAATTTAATGTGTTTAGGCTTTATTTTGGCAAAACTATCCTAAGCTTAAGCAAATATGCCTAAAGTCCCTTAATTTAGGGGACCTTTGATCCATGGCTTAGTTTATATGGTTTTAAGAGGTTTAGGCTGGTCACTAGGGTCCAAATAATGGTTGTGGAATCATTAATTTGGAGATTTTAGGGTATTTAAGCCATCTTTAGTGCATGGGTTCAATGTGGGTTTAAGTGATCAAAGCTTGGGTTTGGCCTAGGCTAGCCATGTCAATTGGCCTAATTGATTGATCAAAATTGTGTAGATGATTGTTATGAAGATTTTTGGTGATGGGTTGAAGTGATTTGAGTTCAATATGTAGGTTAATTTGAGGGATTTTTTGAATTTGGCAAATTTGACATGGGTCTAGGTTGGGCTAGCCTTGGGCTAAGTCCAAATTTAATGGTCCACATGATCAAGGGATATGTTGTGAAGATTTTTTATAAAGTGATAGAGTAGAAATTTTGGGGTAAAGGCCCTCAATTTGGTGAGATTTTGAGACATGGCCAATTTGGGGCAGATTTGGGCTTTTGGACTCAGGTTGAAATCAAATGAAATTGAGGCCTCACCAAGGCCAATTTAAGGTCCATTTTGATGTATGTGGATGTTATGAATGTTTATCAACACAAATTGTGGCCAATTGAGTGGACTATGAGTTCCATTTGGTGGAACTAAGTCATAGGGCCAAAATTGAGTTTTTGGTTTAGCTCAAAATTGAGTTCAAATCATGGACCAATTGAGTATGGATTTGATCTAGATTGGTCATATCAAGGGTAAATTTTAGTTTAGAATTGAAATTGGAAAAAATTGAGATTAATTGGATAGACATTTGGGATAATTTAGGGAAAATATGGGCCTTTAAAGGGCAATTTGGGGGTTTTGGTCAAAGATGGCCAAATTGGCGAAATTGGGTCATGTGATAGTTGAAAAAAATGAAATTAGGAATATTTGGGGGCGGGGGGGGGGGGGGGGGTTTGGGA